>JAUELC010078563.1:0-12146 GCA_031471745.1 Cryptochiton stelleri
ATACCACATTTGTGATAAGTTAATGTGCTTATTTAAATTAATTACCAATTAAGCTGGAGGAAAACAAGAAGTCAAATGACAATATTTGGAGATAAATATGGGTATATTTTATGCGTGCTTTGATCTCTGGTATTCTCTGTTTCAATCTTTTTGATCCCAATTATATTTTGCTGATGTTTAGCATCTACCAAATGATCCACGCTTTTTGCGCATGTTTTACTCTCGCACAAATCGGTTTTTCAACACAAATTACCGGGTTTTTTTCTCAAACAGTCATTGATTTGCTAATCAGCTCATGAAATGTCAAACATCTGGGTTATTTTATTGCTAACATTTCTGAAGATACCAAGGATAGCCAACGTAACACAACCACTGTGGACGAACAACATGCCGGCATATCAGTTATCTGTATATTGTAATTAAGCTATTGTCCGAAGACATGCAGCAGAGGCCTCTGAATCGAAAAGAAGTGGAATGGGCTCAATACTTCAGCAATCAACAAGAACACAGTGTTTGTCCATTGGATCAACACACACTCTTCAGATCATCATCTTCCCATCTTCCTTTCGGATCAGCACAAGTCACATAGAAACCTGTATTTGTCATCCATTGCACAGTATTCCGAATTGTCTAAGACATTCGGTGGGTTATTTAAACGTGCCACAACAAACAACAACACAGTGACATGTCACAGGGAACTTCTCTCTCTGACGTTCTTTCGTATTCCATAATCCGATGCCATCTACTTTTCATTCAAATTATACATTGAAATGCAATCAAGTTTTCTTCTTTTCCTGATATATTAAAATTGAACGAGAAATATTTCATAAAATTGTTTATTCTTGTTCAATATATTGTTCATTTCAAAATTATTTTAATTCAAATTTAAAAGGTCTGTTTTGTATCCTTCCCACGAGAGGCCGTGCTGTGCCTCGGTTTTCTTATTTACTTGGTGTTTAACGTCTTATTCAAAGCTATTTCACTTATATGACGATTCGACTTTATTCTTTATTCATCAACGACTTGTGTACTGAGATGGCTCAAAACAGGGGAGATAACTCTATGCTTGATGAATACCAAATTTTTACTCTCCTATTTGCTGATGATGCGGTCATTTTTGCAGAGTCGCCTGAAGAATTAAAAAATCTGTTGGATGAGCTAGGGCTATTTTGTCAAAATTGTGACCTTACTGTGAACATTGAAGAAACTAAGGTTTTTGGTAGAACTAAGCATAACAATGGTGTAAATTTCTTTTATGACAACAACTTGCTAGACAAATTTGACAACTTCTGTTTTTCCAGAATTTTTATGGTGAACATTTACCAATCTCCTTGTGCTCAGCACCATGTTTATACGAATACTCGATACGGGCCCTTCGTTTTGCTTTATTATATCTTCTTGTTGCTTGGTTAAGTTCGTTACGATATATCAAACCATGTTTCGTACAATTTATACGAGCCCTTCTAAAAGCCAACATGGCTTGCAAACAATCATCATTGAACCAAAGGGTCTTAACTGGGTTGTCTGTAATCTGATTACCTCCCCTGGTTTGCATTGTTTACCAAATAAAGAGCAGGCTGAATTTTACAGAATGTTTGAGAAATCCATCAGACCAGTATTCACAGATCTGTGACCATTAATTATATCTTTCACAATATTTTGAAGTTTATTATTGGCATTGGTTGACTGTCTGCATATTCTTTTTCCATGAGATATAGGTGGTTTGATACTGACTTTTAACTGACGTGAAAATTACCCAAGTTAAATATGAGGGGAGGTTCATCTGAGTATTTCAGCGGGGGTTTGATTCGCATATATTTACAAACAGGTTAGGATATGTCAAAAGATAGTCAACCGTACTGCAGCTCTGGTTACCTACAAAAGTATATTTACTGGGAATATCAGAATTTATTCTACCATTTACTATTTTAAGACCGGATGATTTAGACAGTGATACAACATTATGACCGAATTGGTTCGTTTTGGTATCAGTAACAAATGTTTTGGGTAAATCTTTACCTTCCTCGATGACTGAGTCACATTCGTTCATAAACTTACTTTAATTAGTGACACAGGTATCTGAAAGATCCCCTGTTCTAGAATTAAAGTCACCACATAGATATCGTTCATTTTTTTTAGATCCACAAGGTCATCTTCTAAAGCATTAACGATTCCAATAGCAGCATCTGCATCACTTTTAGCTGGAGGGAAATAAACACAGCCTAGGATAGTTTCATTTTTTAGATTGAATTTTTATTTACTTAGTTTCAGCCACAAAACACCATTGTTAGTGACTCGCCATAACTTGACAAAGTCAAAATAACCATTTTTGATATATATATATGGCAATACAACCACTAGGCATACCAACATTGTGGTATCGTTTTGCAGGTAAGAAGAATTCTTTGACATTCTTCGTCAGTTCACCAAGTTTCAGAAAAGTACGGAATAGCAAATGTATACACATAGGTGAGAAAATAATCATATTTCAAACTACGCTTCAAACCATTCACATTCCAATAGCCTATATTACAAGACCAAAATGGCTTGTCCTCGACCCTGACCTATCCCCGATTTTAATTTACATCCGGGGTAAATAGAATGTCATTGATATATAGACGGTAACGAACAAGCGCTGCTTTTTCCTCTTTTCTTTCGCTGGCTTCGTGATGGGTAATAACTTTTTCTTCCTCTCGTATATTTCACAGGGATAGTGCTCCGAAATACCAAGTGTCGTGTCAGCCAAGTCATTTACTACCGACTTGTTCTCTGTCCTTAAAGGTGATAAATTTGCCAAAACACTTCTCCCAGAAACATAAAGTAATATTAATCTATGTCCACCGATGGTTTACACTATGATTATGTTTCTAATTCAGCTAGTAGTTTTTATTTTTTTTTACAATATTATTTCCATTTATCTCTTGGAGAAATAATAAAATATTAACTCCACTTCCTCAAAATAAGCTTTTTAAAGTCCTGACGAAGTTGTACACTTGTGGCTAGATATATAAATGGATTTAGTGTAGAGTTGGCATAACACAATATACTGATGGAGGAATAAAAGTCAATGTCAATACAGTCATCACAAACATTTACAACAGGCCAGAGCAAACAAATCGGTCCCCAACACAACACAAAACTGATAACAACCAGTATCGACGTCTGTAAACATCTTTGGTTCTGAATGTTAAGAACAGGATTTGGATATTTGGTGACGGCCGTTGAGGTCCGTGGCTCCTTGGTGTCGTCTGGCCCTTCTGAAATGATGCTGAGAGTTGAATTTGCAACGACAACACTTGAAGAATCCAGTTTTGCAGAGTGGTATTGTGAAATGACATCAGAGTTGCCATGGACATTTCCAGAAACCTGGTTAACCGTTTCGCTGGTATTCGGAACTATGTAGCACACACTTCTCTTACGATATTTTGTTGACTTTAAATGAAGTCGCTTTCTCAAATTCAACACCAGTTTGACATATGTTGTGATTGTAAAAACAAGTGGTAAATGGTACATTATCAAAGCGTGAGGTATTGCCAAATACCCAAATCTGTTATCACTACACCTGGTAGAATTTTGAGCAGGGTCACTTCTTAAATTAATCACAGACAGGCCTGGTACCCAAGCCCCAATACTAAAAATCCAAATCACCACGGCCGTAACTATCACCCGGTGTTGTTTAAAGTGTACACGGTATAATATAGGTGATGTCACGCATTTGTATCTATCATATCCCATAACGGCCATTAGATATATAGAAACAGATGAGAAACCGAAATCAGGCATTTGGAACAACAGACAGGATGCCGGTTCTAATGCCCAGTGTTTTATAGCAGATTGTGCCAAACGAACGGGTACATTGATTAACCCAACAAGAGTATCAGTAACAGCCAGTGAGATAGCGAACGTGGTAAATCCACACGTATTTATTGTTTTTTTTCTGGTGAGATAAGAGATATATGATGACAATGTTACTTGGAGCCGTGAAAACCAACAGAAACGATAAGAACCAGACACTGAAAAAGTATGATATTCCCAAAGACAAAACAGTAGCATTTTGCAACGCACAGACCGTGGAGTTCGCTACATACATTTTAAATTCCAATAAATTCCTTACCATTTTTTTGTGCAGTAAAATTCACGTTAAACACTCAGGCGAGTTATTCCACAACTAATCTGTCTATGCGATAAGATGGCTAAATCACTATGTTTTGATTTAAATCACAGTATGGACAAAGTTTTTCCATATGTCTAATAAACTCAGTGCAAAACCATGATCAACATACTATCAACATAATGGCCTTTTCCTTTACTGAGCTAGTAAACAAGCAGTTACAACTGTTTTATTATTTTGAAATATAAAGCAAATAATCTATTACAGAATATATTTCCATTTTGTTTACACAGATCTTCAATTGAGAACAAGTCAGTAAAATGTTTGAGTTCTTATAAAGCACAAAAGAAACAGTTTTTTTTTAAGTAGAAAGAACCCATTAAATCTGAACTATTCGTTTACCGTTCTTTTATATCAAGGCAAATAATTCGGCTCCTTTGTCTTCAGCGATGAGTTAAATGTACTAATTCATGTTTTATGTGAGGTTAGTCGATTTTTACGGGGACAAACAGTGATAAAAGCTAAGTCACAATGAGAAAACAAATAAAGTTATTGACTTAACATGAAATAACCACCATCTCGATTTAGTAAACAGTGTATCAAAAAATGAAAAATACTTTTATTCGTTAAAAATATTTTGTTACTATTTTTTTTATTCTAAATAATTGTGTTTCAATTTGTCCAATAGGCTATCACGATGACATCAAATTCAACATTTTACTTGAACAAAAAATAGGCCGTCATTAGTAAATCAAAATCAAACCAAATCCGACAGCCTTGTCCCGTTTGCATTGCTTATTTGAATTACCGTATGTTGTTTTTCCCAGAGATTTTGTATTTTTCTGATGTAGGCCATTTGACTGGGTGGTTTGGATAGCTTGGTTTACTGTTGGTGATTTGGTACCTGAATCTAAGGATTTGATTCACTTACTGGTCTCAGCCTTTCACATTTTCTGAACCAATATATGTTCTAAGAGAGTGTCATTCCAAATTAACAAACACTTTCTTAAACACCACAAAATTTATAAAAGGGCTTACAAAATGATTTGCAGGTAATTATTAGCGCTAAATGCTTAACAAATAAAAATACATATCTATGACTACAGAACATTGGGTAAAATACAAGAAAAGAATAGCAATTATGTTCTGTTTTCAGACAAAGTGACCTTTTCGCCAAAACGATGCACAGACATACACCTTTGTGAAACCCAGCTTTTTATTCTATTTTGTCTCGTTATCAATAAACATTTTTTCTTTGTTTTGATTCCTTTAAAAAAATATTCGCAAAGCAATAACTTCTCAACATATGATGGTATTTGATTTTTCTTTCCCAGCCACTACAAGCAGGTGACGGGAATAGCAAAGACAAGTTCCTTAAACGATAAATATGGTTTTGTTTGTTTGATTTGCTTAATTGGGGATTTACGGCAAACGGCGGATTATTCCACTTATACGACGGCATGCCAACCCAATGGGTAAAGAAACCCACCCCCTACACCACTCGCAACAAACAATGACAAGATACGAGATTACCACAGGACATAACAGGACGCAACAAACAGATCGGCTTCATGTTGCCCCTTAGCTTTGATAGCACAAGGAAACACCCTCAAATCGCCAATCCCAGATATTTGATGTTCCTGTTTGACCAGACTCGGCCTTTTTCCAATATTTCTTTCTCCCAACTTTGTTAAAAATCTGTGGTTCGAGTGTACAATGGCTATGAAACATGCTGTAAAAAGAGCAAAAAGCAGTTATTTCACCTTGTAGATAGCACAGTATACATACACCCTGACCGGAAATTTAACCAAACACATTCCTAACATAATTTTATTTTTATAGTCACATTTACTAACGTACAGAAAATATTCTTGTAATTAGATGGTGAAATCCATAAATATACCCAAAATAATATTCTAGCATGCACTATTTGAAGTGTAAACGAATTCTTTTAACATCAATGAAACGCCAACGACTAAACTGTAACAGAAATACAACAGCAAAACGACACAGAATTTTGCTATATTATTTACTGATTAACGTCGCCCACAGTAGCAACATTTTGGGATTTAGCTCCTTTTCAATATTGAGAGTTGCTTCTGGGACAATTTCGAGTTCTATAAATATACTATTTTACTTTTAAATATTGATCTAAAGCCGCAAAATGTTGGTGGCGAAGGTCGACATTATTCTCAGTCCACAAGTGAGTTTGAACAAAGATTCATAACTTTCACATACCGCTAGTCGTTACAATAAGGATTTATCCAGTATTGTTTCTAATTATCCACAGCAAAAATGATCAAACATTCATTTCATTTTCTAAAGATGAACTTTCTTAAGTCCCGTAGAAGATGTGCACTTGTCGCCAAACATATAAATGGGTTTAATGCAGAGTTGGCATAACATAACATACCAATGGCGTGGTAAATGTCAATATCTACACAGTCTTTACAAATCTATACAACAGGCCAGAGAAGACATGCTGGTCCCCAACACAACATAAAACCAATAATAGTTATTATCGAAGTTTCTAAACACCTTTGGTTCTGAGCGTTAAGAGTTATATAATTAGCAGAGAAGGTTGGGGAATCCTGTGGTCCCTTGATGCTGTTTGATTGGTCTGACGTGATATTTAATGTCTCATTTTCAGTGGCTACGTTTGATGAGTGAATTTTTATCGGGTTGTTGTGTGCTTGCTCTGAAATAAGATCAAAGTTGCTCCGGAAACTTCAGAAACATGGTTAAGTTGCCTTTTATCCGGAGTCGTGTAAAGTCCACTTCGGTTTTTTTTAAGGATTTTAAATGATGTCGCTTTCTCAAATGCAAAACCAACTTGACGTACGTGATGATAATAAAGACAAGCGGGAAGTGATACATAATCAAAACATAAGGTATAGTCAAGTATCTAGTCTGCTGAACAGTACCGGTGGCAGAAATGTCACTTCTAAGATGTGAAACGGTAAAGCCTGGCACAAGCCCAAAGCCAAAAATTACAAATTATCGCAAACGTCACAATTCGGCAATCGTCAATCCCGTTATAAGCCACGCCCGTTTGTATCACGTGATAGCAGCCAGCAATGGTTAGACAAGCCGAGTGTCAAAATGGCGGCAAAGCTAGTGTCGCTGGTGGATTTACCACAGGACATATTTATCGATTACATAAAGGTTGTTGACATTTCCCTGAAATCTCGCCAGCAAGGATTTAAATATTTTAGCGAAGGATATATTCACCGTGTAAAGATACATGAAATAGACCACGGAACCCTTCAAATCAGTGCGAAATGTCACAGAAGTCAAAGGAAAAATGAAGCCCCCCATTCTGTCAATGTTGACATTTCCCCTGGTTTGATGAAGATGGCTCACTGTTCATGTACTGCCGGGTGAGTATCAACGCTTATTTATTATTCAACACATTTAATTGAAAATGACAGTTCTGTAACTGTTCTTGTGCAGGAAATAATGTGTAACTTGTTCATTGTTATTACTTAGGGCGCTGTTGTTTTAGTAGGCCGATCCTATTACCCTGATTACTATCGGTACAGGATTGACGTGCACATAATCCTTTTCTATACTTCTGCTTGACTTTCATTTTGAACAGCCAGGCACTTGAAACGAATTGTCATAAAACACCTGTGCCCCTACATGTATTTTTCAATAAAAGTGTAGGGAGTTGGAGGGAGCTTCGTGTTGCCCTGGTGCTCTCAGAGCTTGTTCACCCATTGGGCTAGTACGCCATCATATGAGTGAAATAACCGTTAGTACTTCGTAAAACCTCAAACAATCAATCTTTTTTTTCTATTATAATCATTGTCAGGACTGAGATTCAGGTGGAAACTGGTGATTAAATGATTTCTATGTTTTTATTCCAAAGTGGATGCTGTTCGCATGTAATAGGGTTGTTGCAGGGTTGATAGAATTGGATGTTGATGGGGTTTACATATATTCCAGACGAGCTCAGCAGTACAAGCTTCCCGCAACAGTGGAGTGTTCCAAAGGGTACACAAATTGAGCCTGAAGCTGTACCGAGGATGGTTGTTGTTAAATCTCATGAAAACAGAAAGCAGCAGTCAGTTCAAAACAGTATAAATGATTGCAGGTATTGCAGATTTATTATGCGAAATACTTGAACATATGTCATTGTTTATTATATGTATTTTTTTTACACTGATCATGCATTTTTGTTTTTAAATTTTATATGCATTTAAACCAATTTTGTGTTTTATTGTCTTTTGAGTTAAAGTCCACCTACAAACATAATGTGTGTCCCATTATGTTTCTGTGATAAACATTGATCTTTGATCAGCACAATTTGTAATTACCATGCAAACAACTGGTGTTTACATTAATATTTTATTCAGGTACTCTGATATTTTAGAGTTATGGCCATGTTAAGTGGATAGACGTACATGCTTGTGAAGCTATGATTTTGTTTCATTTTAAGTCTTTGAAAATGAATTAATCAAAAGTAAAACTTAATATTTAGTTGAACTTTAGTACTTATAAACTGAAAATGTATTTGTTACAGAAACATATTTGTTGAAGCAAGAGATGTGGACTTTCTTCAGTCGTTACCTCTTCTGATAAGTTACCTTGCTAACAATCCCCGTCGAAAGTTACAACCCACCTTGGTGCTGTTGGTATTGGCAGTGGATTAAGTACACATGTATGTAAATTCTAAGAGAATTATAATTAAATTACTTCATATATTTTTCATATTTATATAGAATATGAAGCACATGAAATAAAACAAAACAAATTCATAACAATTTTGTTGTAACTGTTTAAACTACAAATAAACCTTTATGTTTATCTCATCTACTAGTACTAGCACTGATAACTAAATACATATACAGTATAGGGTATAAATGGTACATAATAAAGGTACAATGATTTATTTAACAAAGTAAACCATGCCTAACATCTGCTTTATGTGTGTAACTGAATACAATGCATTAAAATACACAGCACAAAAATATACAAGAACAAATTTCATTGTAAGGGGATTTACATTTAAGCGTCATGTGCTTTTTAGAACTAAACACATTCATGATTGGCGTTGTGACTTTTTGGGGGTTTGGAACTATACATATTCTTACTCATCATGCTTTTTCTTCTTCTTGGGCTGATGCTTTTTGATAAAATGCCAAGGCGTCTTTATTTTGTATCCAAATCACACAAAAAACATTGATGGTATTTATATTTGATTTCATATCAATGTTGTAGTTTTAGGGAATCTATGTTAAATATTTTTTCATTAACTATTGTATTCAGGGGAGATAATCAATAAATTATTTACAAAAAAACTACTATTAGTTTGCCTTGTTCTAATAGGCTATATATTGTGCCCACATCATAAATGAATTTCATGCTGTGCTAAATGTACAATATGGTTAAGTACATCCACTGTAGTAGCAGCAGTCACCCAGTAGACGGGCGTCGAGGGTCCGCGGTTTTCTTCACACATTTGGCTGGCACACTGTCATATGAGAGAATAACCTTAAGTACGGCTTAATAACCCCCAATCAAGCAATCACTCAGTGGATGTTCCAGGTGCCCGGGGCTCATACATATTTGTACGACTGTGTTTGTAATTATTTTTGCATTTCAACTGTAATGACAATTCTTGTTCCAAATCACCTATCTCCGGTAAATTTCGTCCCCTTCGATTATCGGCTTTTGTGTATTGAATGATCATTTTTCAGGCCATTTGCATTAAATTTGGCGCTAGAGGCAACACTTGCATCTCGTGGAAATAGACGTATCCTATATGACATCAGGTGCATACCATAACAATAAAGATCAATATAGAGCATGTAACCGCAGTGAAAATAGGGAAATGAAATAGAACCATTTTTCATGACATTAGGTCTAATGAACCAATTACAATTGGAGAATCAATCATATTAATGTTTCAAACATTTTTTTAATTATCAATGACTATGTCAGTCAAGGAAATGTGAAGTAAATGGCAAAATATAATATCTGTGGATAAGTCAAAGTTATAGTTATGACTTATCGGTTGGAGTAATTTGAATGCATGGGGAGAAAAAATTGGTTAAAAAGGTACACACATTTGATTAACAACAGTACACAAAGTAAGGGATACTTGTCCGGATATAATTTTGAATCGTTTGATTCTTTCAATTGCTCTTTCTACATGAACCCTGTGGGTAACTATTGTTTTGGTAAGCACGGCATCACTTTGACTCACCTGCTGACCTTTCCTTGCAAAAGTGGGGATGTTCAATTTTAAGCCACAGTCGGTTACCTCTTTGTCAATGTTAAACCCTTTGTCTGCCATGATTCCATCACATTTTTTCAAATAACCCTCTTCAACCAAGTCAACTAAATGTTGGGCATATCCAGATGTAGTAAAGATATCTTTGTCTGATATACTACCAGAAAACAGCATAGATGCATTTGTTACAGATCCTCTGGGGTCACAAGCAACTAATCCCTTTAAAGTATTGTTCGATTTGTAATCACTGTAAGCCTGTGACTGAGTTTTAAACGATGATGGTTTAATAATGCGTATTTCTGTGCAATCTACAATAGCAAATTTTGTATGGAATTCGTCTTTAAACTGAACAGGCATTTGTTCTGATGTCACATGTCTATGTGGCCAAATAGATATCTCACCAAACCTTAAAAACATGTAATTCATCCAATGTGTAAAAATAATACCTACTGTTTGTTTACTTAAACCAAATCTAAAACCAAAGTCTTCATGATGAAAATCATGACGCAGTTTAATTATTGTTAAGAACAGTTGGTCCATCACTTCAAGTTGCATAACTTCAGCCTGTCTGTTGCTTGGTATCGTCAGTGGCATACTTTCATGATCTGGTACAAGAAATTGGTAAACTGCTCTGAATTGAAATGGTTCAAAGCCTGTGTAATATCTGTTAGAATGCATATTTCTCTATACATCTTACCAACTGCTTCATAACGTATATACCCCTATCAATCATTAAGTCTATGGGCCCAGAAAATAGACTTCTTTTAATTGATGGATATCGATACATAGGTTATAAATATAAACAATAAATTGTCCGTATCGATCTAGTCATATGCTTTCCTCTCGAAAGAAGTTCTTCTTCACAGAATACCCAGTCTAAATACTGAATTAATCATACAACACGGCATAGAATATATAAACCACAAGTCAAAGTCAAAGTCGAATTTTTATAATTATTGTTGAATATCTATAGTTAAAAAAATTGTAAATACACAAGATTATACTTACAATATCCCTGAAGATACATATAAACTTTACTTACATATTTCAGAAACAAAATACTTATCATACTCACTTAACTAGACATAACTAGATATCTTGTACATTACACATAATTACATTATTCTCCTAATTTAGCTTCATAACATTTAAAAGCTTCATAACAGCTGTTGATAAAAGTCTGCATTTTAGGGCCCTCTGCCTATACGGGCATCATGTCCCAAGCATAATCAGACAGTCTATATACACTGGAGGAACATTTATTTTCCAACACTTCACATTTTATGGTTTGTGTTAGTGTGGCTATTTACTATTGAGTACACTGCCGTCATACAAGTGAAATACCCTTAAGTACGACGTTAAACACCAAACAATCAATCAGTATAGATTTTTGGGCTTCTGCAGTATTTGTTGAGCCTGAATAATTTGATTTTGTAGGTGCTAACAAAATGGCAATGCTTGTTATGTGAGCAATTCTTGTAAACAAATGGTTTGTTTATTCCATTTATCTGTGTAGTGTTGTGCTAAGTACAAAGAAAGGTAAATAACGTAAAAGATACATCAATTAGAGACACACCAAGTGTAAGTTAACTCAAATGTATCCAGGAAGTTTTGTCATTTGTTAGTGCATGGTTGATTGGGGCTCCTATTGCCATGGGCGGGCGGGCGGTTGAAGGGAGATTCCTGTTGCCCTGGTGCTCTCAGAGCTAAGGGGCAACACGAAGCCGATCTGTGGTGACGTCTAGCATTGTAAATTAGCACACTTTGTCTTATTGCACCATGTATTATGTCATGTGA
>JAUELC010078673.1:8303-18913 GCA_031471745.1 Cryptochiton stelleri
CCCATCTGAAATATCCTGGAGCCACCTCTGTTAAAATAGTATATTCAATAAGTATAGTATAAACATTGTAATACACTTCTATAATTATAAAACTCATTAACCTTTTAAAACTTGTTCAACGCTTTATTTGGCCATCACCAAGAGATACATTACTCTCCTGATGATGGCAAAATTAAGCGACGAATATTAAGATCAAAAAGAGTCATTCATTCTTCGCAGTTATACTGTTTTTGTGCTTTGTAAACTCACATCAAAACAACTACTTTATCAATGCGGAAAGAAGACAAACTATTTTAAGTCTATAGCTATAAGAAGTAAATGCTTGTCCGCTGCATGCTTCAAAGAACGATCGGAAATAAAACTTTTTTGTTGGTGTTTTATTTTGAATTCAATACGTATATTCCTATATTAGGCGACAGTCCGATAATGTTATAACTGGGACACAGGTTTGTGGATATAAAATTTCTCTATTACTTCACACGACGTTTCGACACATTTACTAGTCTTTATCAAGTTTATAATTAACCAACATTAATTTCACGGTTATATATGTACAATATTCTAAAGATTATAAAATAATAACAACAGTGTTGGAAATAGTGATAACAATTTTTAAGGAATGGAGGAAGTTTGTTTACACAAGTCTCCTGATTAATTAGGTTATCATAACCTGATGGAATATAACACCCTTGGTCTCTGTTTATATGTGGTCTTAATGTTGTTTAGTGTTTTATAACCTTTACAATATCTGTTCATATATAACCATGAAATTAATGTTAGTTCATTACATACTTGTGTCTAAACGTCATGTTAAGTAATAAAGACGTTTGATATCTATAAAACGGTGTTATGATTGCCTACAGCTTCTTAAAGAAGTCCGATAATGTATCTGATATATGATTATGAATTGGGTTTTCTTGCTCTTTGAGCCAACCAAATAACCAGCTTCAACCCAACCGTGGCAAGACTTTATAGTGAACAAAATCAAAGTGTAATAACAAAATATTATCATAAAATTTGTTATTCAATGGCAGTGAAGGGAATCCTTATATTTCACCTACATACCAATAATAAAATATGACACTTTAAAAGCTAACATGTTGGGTTAACACTTCAAATGTGCCAGAACTGAATCAATTAGTAAGTGCTGTTTTCGCCAATCTGGAATGTTGAATACGGCACTGAGTATTCTTGAAGAGAACACTATGCAGAGTTGAAAATAGCACTTATTAGGTGCAGTCACTCCTCGCATACTTTTCAGTCTTAACCCTACACTTTAAAGTTTTTAATGTGTAAAACTACAGCTATTTGCTGCGATATTGCATTTAATTTTATCATAGTGTTGTATAATGAATAAAAGTAATATAATTCATAGGTATTGTTAACTTCTTACTTTTACGGAACAATGAATGAATTATAACAAGGAAGGTGTGCAGGGAATGGTATACAAAAATGGATCATATGAATATACTTTAGGCTTCTTACCGGACAGTATATTTGGACACACTGGATCTCTCCGAACTGAAATTAGAACACCGAAAATGTAAGTTGTACCGAAACAGAACTGGCAATGTGAACCGTATTGTAATGAAGTAATGTTACAGTAACTGAACCGGAGATTTGCGGTCAAAGTTGTAACGAAATGAAACATCTTTATTTTCTTGCAATAGAATAAAGTCAGCCTATTACCTAATTTCGGTAAATTTCAGTCTACGTACTAATTTTAAAAAATATTTTGGTAATAATAATAGTGATGGTTGCAAAACCTTACTGTTTCGCCACTTAAATGCACATTTAAATGAACTTAATGTGGATATTGCAGTGGTGGAATGTTTTATATGACTAGGTAACACATGAACATTGTTCGTTTACAGTTCTGTAGAAAGTATACTGTACATTAATGTCAGTTGTTGAACCAATAACCCTATACACCACAATATATAAAACAAAAACGTACTAAAACACAACACACCAGTTCACAATGGAATGAATCCAAGGATACCAATTGGCGGATTGTAATTTAATACAAAATAAGAAGACAAATCAAATGAGCAGTTCTTGTTAAACTCAGAGCAAAATGGCATTTTGCCGAGTTGTTTCCTCGATTTCTGAAGACACTATACATTATGAGAAAAAGAAAGTGACGTAAACTTACCAGACTTTGGTTGCAAAGCCGCTAAGAGAAACAGTAAAATGTTCATGGTTGATACCTATGAGTCCAATACAGGTATAATGTTGGTTGAATCACGATGTTTCTGGTCGTTTAGGTGTATTCACTGGGGAAAAGGCTTTTATAATCATGTCCTCAATGTTAATGTACATTTACACACATTTTATCTGAACCAACGAAAATACCTATACAGGAGGTTCCATCGAACCGTGACATAATACTTTATAGTAAATATGACTTTACGGGCGTTAAGTATAGTATGTACTACAAAATGTGATTCACAGGCTTGCACATATTACACAAACACACTTTGTACAATTTATAAAGACACCAATATCTACCGTATTTCCATTTAGTCGCTATATGGAAACAGATAACCATTACCACTTCCGAAAATAGTTCTTGAAATTAAAAATGGATTTTCTTCTTTATTTTTTTTTTTTCATTTGCACTTTGGTTTTTAGTGGACTTGTTGGTATCGGTATGGAGCATTTGAGTCAGGGTTTTTGGTCAGTGTGTTATATTAGTGTATATGGGTTAAATTTGGTGCATGCACATAGTTGAGTGATACTAGTATGTTATTCGGCTGCACTTTCATTCTGAATTTGACTTCGGATGACCCCTATCAGCTGTGACACTGGCTGGATTGAAAAGTCGCCGGTGATGTCCTGTCAAGATTTTAACTCGTAGCTTGGGAAAGACAGATTAAGGTAATTGCCAGAGGTTAACATTACGGCTTATAGAAAAATAATACTAGTCTGTCGCCATACACACCCACAGTAACAGGCTCCTTAGATATACGTTTACAGATCTATAATTGTGTGTATGGAGTACACATGTATACCCCAGCGAGGGTCTAAGCAGGGACGAATAAAAGACACGTACGGATACTCCCAAGTTTGTTATAAGTGACATGGCCGGCCAAAATTATTTTTTATCCAACAAATTCGGATAGCCTCGATTTGTTGAAGTTTTAAAGATTGGTCATAAATTAAAATGTTGAAATAAAAAATAGTTAATGGAGTTTGTACAAGCCAGGAGAAATCTGCCATAATTCGAATTCAATGGCGGGTCATTTTCCTCATTTTTATATACAAAGACTTTGATGCACCGCGGTAACATATCTCGTAGGTAAAAAATATCTACAACTTATATGATTCCTTGATAACGCAAATGTACCTGACTTTTGGGCAATCTTGTTCCTCAAAAGTTATTACAGAATCACAGGAGTTAAAGATACTTTTCTGAACAAGTAAAATTTATTTTCGTTAATTCCGCCCGTAGCTTTGTACGTTAAGTAAAAGATTAAAACATAACAAAAAACTTAAAATTCGGCCAGAATATTTAAATGATAGTGTGTTAAATCTGGGCATCGCATTGCTAAACTGAAGTTAATCCAAGTTAATCGTTATCGGATCTACCCATTCGAGATTCAAAATTTGGAGTCATTAGGCCTACATTATACCAGGTCTTGTCACTGCCGTTACAAGGACCCGCCCTCTTTACGCTGGATTCGAACTATGGCTGGTTCTCTCCGGGCTCGTACGAGCCTTTTACCCATTGAATATTTTTCTTATTTCAAATCACTGTTTTAATTTATGAACAATAGCCAAAACTTCCTTTAAATTGAGACAATCGAAATTTGTTTAAACAAAAGTATATTTTTGGTCGACCTCGTCACTTTAGTTGCGTAGTGTGACATGGTTCTATTGACAAGTCGGCCTATCTCAACCATTCTCCTTCATGAAACTAATCTCGAACGTTATGCCGTGCGTTTTGGACACGGGAGGTAAATCTTGTATATATACTTCGATATTTGTTGAAGTTCTTGTGTAAGTGAATGACATCATCGGATCTACAGCACAAATAGTCAACTATCAGAGCTTTCGATCCGATCCCACGATCATACACGTTGGCGTCCCGCAGGGCTCCATACTAGGTCCCAATATATTTATGCTTTTATATGTAAACGACATTGTGTACTCCTCAATTCATCTCAAATGTACTGTATTTGATGACGACACTAGCGTGTGCTCCTCCTGTTTTACTTAAAATAAACCCGTTAAACTTATCTCTCTACAGAATGTGGGATATGGTATAATATATTCCGGCTAGAGCTCTCTACAAACATTTACTTGGTAACAAATCGGCTCTCCCTCAACATCTCAAAAATAAAAATAAAAATTATAGTTATTCCTCCAACAAGAAAGTCTGTGATTGTTCCTCCAATTTATTTGGGCCAGACTGAGCTTCGCGTTATAAAATAGTTCACGTTTCTTTGGATTGTATTGAATGACCGACTGTCTTGGATATCTCGTATATATTTTGTATTTAAATAAAATCAAACATATCCAAAACGACATACATAAAAAAGTATGTTAACCTTATGTTATTCATTAATTCATCTGTACGTTTCATATGGTGTTGCCTTATGGAGAACACCTTACCAAACCCATATTAAACCTTTCATCGTCTCCAGAAAAAGGCAATCCGTATAATCACTTTCTCACACAGACTAGCCCATACCGATTATTTATTTAAATCTCTAAACATTCTTCCCTTTCCATAACTTTGCCTCTTCTCTATGCTATTGTGTTTTCACAAATTTGTTTATCATCTTTACTGTATTACCAGTCAGTTGCAGTATGTATTTTCTGGAAAAGCTGCTGTTCCCTCTTACCCTAATTGTAATTCTAATCAAATTTCAAATAATTTAGCTTAATCCACAGTATGATAAATAAAGATTCATCTCACATAGAAACCTGTAAAATCGCCTGAAATATCCTTAAATATGAAACCACATACATGCAGTGAATTTAGAATCTCTGGACGACATAGAATGGGTCACACCTTAGCGTCGGAGTGATTAACGCTATCCATAGTCTAAGCCACTATACAAGTTAAATAACCTTAGATAGACAAACGTATTTCTCAACGTTAAAACAGTGCATTTGACAAAAAATTTCAATCTTATAAATAAGTTAACAACAAACTCCAGTAAATTCATTTTACTTTGCAGTAGTCGAGATTTAGACTATAATTGAAACTTAATTAATAACAGAATAAGTCACATACAAGGTCCATGAATTAAAATACTTTCAGTTGTTCTCTTCGTTCCATAATTGGCTAAGACACTTTAATGTGCCATTCTCATCTGTATATACAGCCATACCACTGAAAACAATCAAAATACAGTAATAATTCTGTACAAATGGCCTTTATAGTCAGATGACTTAGTAAGTGGTACAAAACCGTTCTGGACAATACAACTTAGCCTTGTTTACATGCTATTTATCAAATAATATGTATACTTAAAAAATAACCACTTTCACAAATATATATTTGATAGTATGGTGGCCATCTAAGGTTCCTAAATGGCCGTAATGGGAATTCATATAGATCAGTTGTTACACCACTTCAACCCGCAATAATGAAATTTAATCATCCATTGTCTCTGTCACAAAATTCAGATATATGTGTTAGAGTTACTCAAGATTGAATGTGACAGCTACCTTCAACTCCAATATGTCCGCTATTTACAATTTGATTAGTACCAACAACTCAGCTTCTCAGCCCGCATGGATCTTTATTTTTCTCTTTGCGTGTACATTATCTGGATCAAACAATTTACGTTTTAAAAATAAAACACTAAAAATTGCACCTTGTTAAATATCCCACATCGATTAGCCTTTCTTATATGAAACATTTTACTTTGAACAAAGGAACACTAAGCAAGTGTGTTTTTATTACGTCAAACTGCCTACTGTTTATTATTGCATTCATATGACGACCGTATCTGATGGTGACAGACAGGCCATTAGTGCTGCGATAATCGTTAAGTTGGCTCAAAATACATTAGAACCGAGACTCCCACGGTCTGGAAGCAGCGGCAGTTTATATATGCTAACCACTTGGTTTTAGTCGTTTCTAAATAAGATTTGGTTGTCGGGGATGATCACCAGAAAGAGCTCTTTTCACTATGCAATCAAAACCCTGTACCAGCCGTTTCTAGTTTGAATCTTCGAACAAACACTACTTGACTGCCGAAAAAGTTATTTTACAATCGGCCAATTAAAGAACATCGTATAAGATACTACGTATACAGCTGCAGCCTGACTCGTCTTTAAAACATATCCATATTCATTTCGTTTGAAATGTTCCCCCTTGTGGCCATCCCCGGCAAACCGAACCATATTTAGAAGCGGTTGAAACAATATGGTCTGTATGTACTAATGTTCGCTATTTCATGAGCGCACGAGACTCCATCCAGTCATATTATACTGACGGAACTACCTGTTCTAAGACAGGTAGCAACAACAGGTGGGGGAGGTAAATTTGGGCAGCTGCATGCTACCATAGAAAATGTACGTCTCATGACTATTTTAAACATGGCACTAACATCGGTTCAGCGTTATAGCTCCATAACAGATGTACCTCTCACTAATGTTGTTCACGGTTTCGATTTCGTCAAAACTGGAATGCATCGTACAAGGATAGTTGTTAGTGGTATGCGGGAACTACCTCTGCCAATAACACTATCAAATAAGTAAAAATCTTCTTCCGTCTGAATATTCAATCTTCCAGAAATCTTTCACAAAGAATATATATATTTTATTAACGCAATATTTTGCCCTAAGGTTTTATACGTTTACCTAATCAGCTGATAATACTTAAACTTACTTAAAGTGGAGAGTGCCAATGGAACCGAAATCAATTGTGACCTTCATCTCCACGACTGCTCCATTCCCACAATACCACAGAACACTGTCTCTTTCGACCTCGAGATCGCCTTCCATTGAGGTCATTGACCCTATTATAAGAAAAACAGAAAAAGTAGTTGAACGAATCCTCATAGTCAACACTCTTGTCCACTTTGTTTCCATGAACTGAAAATAACGTTTCCCTTGAATTTGATCTCAGCTTTGTTTGAATGGAAGATTTTTGCGCAGGTGTAGTAGCTTGATCTTAAGTTGTTTTTTCTAAAATGGTGAAACGTTATAAACAAAACTGTACGACTACAATATGTACGGTAATGCCGCTCAGCGAACTCTTTGATAAAATGTTGTTATGTCACAAAAACACTAATTTATTGAAAAGTGGACGATAACTTGCTTCAGTGACATTCAGAAGTTGTTTTTGGATTATAACTTATTTTCTTAAGTACAACGTGTTAATTGTTCTATTCAGATACCAGATGCTTGACGACGTAACAAGTTATTGTTCATATGGTTCTATTTTTAATTTTTTCACAAATGAAAATAATAAAACTTCATCGATAAAGGTTGCGTGGTAGGTCTAATATACGTAAATAGTTTAACAAAATAGTATTAAACCCGAGTTAAAACTTTGAACACCGACCTCTGTTGGTAATCATAAATTTAAGACACGTTTAAACTACCGTCCGTGACCAAGCCCATTTCACGTGCACATCTGAAGCACCTGTCTTAATACGAGATGAAGGATAACAAAGCCCAGTCTAGCATACAAACTCCATCAAAATGATCACGTTTAACTGTCCCGGAGTTTTATCACAAATCCACGGTTTCTCTTTGCTCATTGGTGTTTTGTTTTGTATACAGAAGTGAATTAAAAGTTACCAGTGACGCCAATATTTTCTCTGTTCCCCGGTGGAAATAAATGGACGTCGCTGACCATCAATGCACGAACACCATCGACATTTTTAGCGTTGTACGCACTTGTAAAGTCCGCCATCCATTGATCAATCGCTGTAGACCATTCTGAAACGACAAGTAAACTATCTGCATTGAATAGCCCACTTACGATAATTGACGTTGAGTTTTTCTTATATATAAGGGTATTAAAATTTCACTTATTAAATAACTCTATCGTATATTTTAATCATTTATATATGCGCAGCTAAAATATCATGTCCGCTTGCCCTCAAACAACAAGCCTGTGCCACTATCCCTTCAAAATATTGATGAGTTGCATCTACTTGCAGCCTTCAAGAAAAAGCAAAAAAAAAAAAACATCACCCGACAAAACAGAGTTCACCAAAATACTGGGGCCGCTTTCACAAAATGTTGTACGACAAGCTAAATTGGTAGGATACAATTATATCAAGTTAAACCACAAGCCTACACGTTAATTTGTCGTACGATATTTTTTGTCCTATGACATTTTGTGAAAGTTGCCCCATGTCTCTAGCTTCCGAACTGCTTAGTACCTTCTCTGTTTTCTTCTTAAATGATGAACTAGTGATTGCTAAATGACTTTTAGCAAACCAGTTATGACATTCGAACATTCTCTCAATTCAGACACGCAATCTTTATTTTCTGTTCATCGAATACAGTGTTGTCACTATGTCCGGCAGGAAGACTTTATTTGCTATTCTCTACAATAAGTTGATAATTGGTAGTGTTAGATACTGCGTCTGGTTTTGTTCTGGGTTGACCCACTGCGCCCACATCATGTTATAAAACAATAGAGTCATTATCACTCACCTTCTTTCGTTTTTTCTCCCTTTGTCATCGACAGGACAGCGACAACCAAAACTGAAACGGTCAGTGACAACATAATGCTGTAGGCCTATTTAGAAGTGTTCTTGGGTACGTATTGTCTTCCACTTTTTTGATAACTACAAAAACGTACATACGTGTCAGGTGTATTATATTATATACAGCTTTGCTATTAAAATACCAATATTTTTTAAAGAGATCGATGGATAAAAACTAATAAAAAATGATATAGTCCATTTTTTTTTTACATCGTCATTTTGCTTTTTATCAGCGACAAGAATCGATCAGAATTTAAGTAGCTGATAATTGAGTCCGTTTTTGTTACGCTGAACATACTTACTCACATGACGGCGTGTCCGCCCAATGTGTGAAGTTAGCCACCCTCGTCTTCACTGGCAACAAACAGTGACAATATTCAAAACAAACATATGCATGACGCAAAAAATGGTGCAATAAGACAAAGAGTGAACATTTACAGTGTTGGAGCCACAGCAGATCGGCTTCGTGTTGCCCTTTGGCGCAGAGAGCACCAGGACACAGGGATTTCCCACCCGACCAGTAATCAATTCCACCATGGTGAATATAACACTTTACTCAAATTAAGTCAATATGTGCAATAGTAAAGCACGGTAAACGATTCGATTGAAATTAACGCCGTGCTCAATGGTATTTCACTTATATGACGACAGTGTACTTCAACAACAAATAGCCACAATAACACAACTATTAAATGAGAAGTGTTTTGCTCAGTAGTAAAATAAAGATTTCTCCAGTGCTAAGAAAAAAAAGTATGACTATGCTTGAAACATGCTGCCATAGGCCAGAAAGGCTCGCGTTAAACGAAGGTCCGACCTCCAATTTAACTTATAAAATTAAAACACGCTTGTCATCTTTTAGCATAATCCAATTTCTAAAATAACTGAAACAAATAAACATCGTGTATTATCTTCCGATAAAATCGAATATACTCAGAACAAATGTCCATCAAGATGACAACTGTTTTAATTGATCAATTCCCAGAGATATATATATATATACAGTGTCTAACATTACATTATGCACCATACACACCTACAATTTCACAATGATAAATTCACGAAAAAAAAATATTTCTGAAAACCATTCAATGGCTGCAAAATCAACATAGAATATACACGGGGAAAAAAAATAAACGACCTGATGGGTTAAAATGGGAAAGGCAGAACTAGGGAATATGTTACCACTAATAACGAAGAAGTCAGTGAAATCTGGCTCAACAGTTCTTGATAGCATCTATATGGCAGATATCAAACGTATTGCAGACTTCATAGCTGATCCTTTTTGAACATGTAACACATTTATCTTTTCCATGTGTGCCCGTGTCGTGGATCGGTGGTTAACATTCTTGACTGATGATCCTCGTTCGAGGTACCACACATTTTCAATTCTCCTTAGTGGGCATGCGGCGTATGAGGGAGACGCACGAGGTGACAATCATTCCCGGGGGTGTTTTTGTTTCAGTTTTCCATCCTACACCACCAACAGTCACCATCATCCCAAATCAAGCACCATCATCCCTAACACAATCACCGTATGATAGCGATATGAAATACTGGAACGTGTTCAATATCTTGCATGTAGGCAGTTTTTGCGCACGTGGAAAAGCACACCAAATTTAAAGAAACTTGGTGAGTGTGGCAGATTTCCCATTATCGTTAACACCTCAGTGAAAGTCAATTTATATTGGTTGCCAGTAATGAATTATGAACATGAGTGTTACCCACGGAAAGCATACAAAATGTTGTTATATTTGGACTCGATGGGAAAACGTACCTAGGCAACGTCTGTCAAAGATTTGCTGTTCCGTCTTGGCTTTGGATTTGTTTGGGTAATCCAGGGGGTTGGGGATAGGAACTCGTTTCTGGCTAGATTGAAGGAAAGACTCCGGGATATTTACAGACAAGAGTGGACTGACTCAATCA
>JAUELC010078674.1:0-12142 GCA_031471745.1 Cryptochiton stelleri
TAAGCTAAACTTTGTCAAAAAGTGGTCAGATTTAAAGATGAACCTTTTAACTAGAGCCTGTTTAGAACATTACCCGCCTGTGCAGCATTTAGAAGCTTAAACAGCGCAGACAAATACACTAGTTTCGTTATCGGCCGTAATAGTGAATTTGTTCCCTTATTTTTACTAAAGAGCTCTCCGGTGTCTCGCCAATAAAATGGCGGCCCTGTCGAATATGTTCGAAGTAAACGATTTATTCAAATTAATTTTTTTTATCGAAATATGCACAAAAAATGTCCCACACAGTAAAATACTCAGAAATAGGCACTCATTCACCAAGAACAACACACTTGCTACTTTTGTTTCCTACCGCTTTAAAATCAACATTATACATTGACAGGCACATCACAATTCCGTCTTTCAATGAAAATGGTTAAAAAGAATTGTTCGAACCGCCAAACAGAAGTCAATTCGTCATATGAGTCATATGGGACCTGCAAGCTGTGATATGAGTGAAATAATCTAAAGTATACGATATTAAACCCTAAGCAAAGAAGAAAAAATCAAACAGCGATTACCCATTCACAGAGATAAAGCATTTACGGCATAGATATGGTAGTGATTTGTATTATAGGGCATATAGTATACAAATAACTCGCTCCTGTGTTTATCTGTTCACACTTGTAGTGATGTTTGATTGATTACCATATTTTGCCACACACGCCAAGAAATCCAAGAGTGCCATAAACCACGATGCATATTAATGGAGCTAAGACCCAGAGGAACACCTGCTGCACACTATCTCTCGAAAAGTTTAAACTATGCTTTCGTTGAGCGTTGAGTTTTTTTTCTCTCTGTATGGAAGAATGAAAAGGTTAGGGTCATATTTGAAGTAATACAGCGGATATATTCCGTGTATTTTGGCACCCTCCCGGGCCAGTATCATTTGAAGTATATTCATGCTGTCAGCTGTGGACTCGGAAACCTTATTTTTCCAACAGAGCATTTACAAATAGCACTTCACATTATGGTTGTATTAAGTTGTATTGCTGTTTACTGTTGGAAGTGCACGGCCGTCACATGGGCCTTCGTGAAATTCCCTTGAGCACGGCGTTAAACACCAATAAATAAAATCCGTGTCTTATGACTAGATACGGACGTCTTTTGCGTCGATCTCTTAAATTTGTATTACAGGTTTTTGGAGGCATTGTTTATCACAGCCAATTGTGATAGTGAACGCTGTGAATGCGATGTAAAGAACCTTTATAGTTTAATATGTTTTTGTCTAAGAACGCGTATAATTAATTCATAAAGAAAACCTATAAGTCAGTTATAGATAAATCCAATGGTACCGGTGTTTCTGATAAATGTCAGGATTGATTATTTAAACAGGGTCGGTTTACGTGCTAATAAGTGCCAATAACTAGTCTCTGTGTTAACATATTTGCACCTGTAGAGCTAAATGATTGATAACAACTTTTGTCACAAAATCCCAGATATCTAATATCCTAAAGCTTGGCGACCAAAGTACTATCATTTAAACCCGTATGTTTATTCATGGGGTGTAAATGATAGCATAATATTCCCGCAACATGACACCTGGCATCCATTTATAACTCTTCAATACTGACGATTGATAGTCTCTCTGCAAATTAATGCCATTAAGTAATGTAATTAATTCACAAATGTATTAATTGGATTTTGTTAAGAAATTGTCGACCGCTAATCATATATCACGAATGACAGACTTGACTAGATTTATAGAGGATCAGTGCTCAATAGATTGGTCAGAAGGTTGAGATTTCAAACTGATTGGCTTGTCGTATCGCTTCTTAGACGGATGACAATCCTTCAGTGCGCGGTCCTGGGGTACATATTATTATTCAAACTGATTGGCTTGTCGTATCGCATGTTAGACGGCTGACAATCCTTCAGTGCGCGGTCCTGGGGCACATATTATTATTCAAACTGATTGGCTTGTCGTATCGCATGCTAGACGGCTGACAATCCTTCAGTGCGCGGTCGTGGGGTACATATTATTATTCAAACTGATTGGCTTGTCGTATCGCATGCCAGACGGCTGACAATCCTTCAGTGCGCGGTTGTGTGGTACATATTATTATCCGCAAATAATGCGAATGGTCCATATATTGAAAACCCTGCGTTAGGGTTACTTTTAGGGTTAGAATTAGGGTTAGGGTTGGTGTGTAGTTCGATCAATTCGTTCTTTATTTTCGTTTTAATCAGTGCGATCAGCAGTTATCACAAATTGCGCTCTGCAACGTGAGTACAAGAAAAGGACTTCGACGTCCTGTCAATGTCCACTTGATGAATATCAGCAGTTGCAAGCCTTTAAAAGGGACTAGGTTATATGCAGGCGGGGCGGAACGATTTCCATATGGTGGAAGGGGCAAGCTCTGAATCTTAAAATGGCCGCAGAAGACATCTGAGCCATTCTAAGGGCTGTAAAACAATCTTGTCACCTCATCAAATAATCTAATATATATAGGCCTTCTCAGTGACACAATATGCACGTTATAATCTGTCCATTATATATAACCACGGTTTAAAGTGTGACGTCATCCGGAATTTACCAAGGGGTGACGGCATAAGATCGACTATCACAGCCCAGGCCCCGCGATAGCTCCGAAATTAAGGTAGATCTAAGCTGTTGAAATCAATGAAATTTAGATTAGGTATAACGATAGGAATGGTCTTAATTTGTGCGATTTTTACCGCTTCTTTTATCACAAAAAATAGAAAGGTCATGAGCCCGCCGTCTTCATTTTGCGGTGCTTAAGGTTATTTAACTCATATGACAGCGTGTCAGCCCAATGGGTGAATCGACCAATGTCACTGGCGACAAGCCAAGACGACACTGGAATAGCACATTAGGCAAAACAAGACGCCACAACTAATCGGATACCTATTCTTATTTTAAATGTATTGTACCTCCAAAGGGACGTTATCGTTTACACCCCATGAATAAACATACGGGTTTAAATGATGGTACTTAAGTCGCCAAGCTTTAGGATATAAGATATCTGGGATTTTGTGACAAAATATCAAATTATCCCGTAATGGTCCTATTTTAAATTTCTAAACTTCCCCAAGGAAAGGTCAAAGGCAAGAACCGAGAATGATTTAAAAATCTCTGATTGAACCACTTTTACCAGTCTACCAAACATCGGTTATTCATGGTTTTCTCACCGTTTTGTTAAATCCTTATTTTAAATAATAAACTGTTTATAAAACGTATAAATAAATGTATGCTGTTGGCCATTAGGAACTTAGATATAGGCCTATGTATAAAAATGCTGTTTTTCGTTATGTCATTACTGGCGGCCGCATATTTACATATTAATCTAGACAGAAAAAGCACCAAGGGAATGCCTTCTTCTCTCGTTAACGGTGACTATGACAAATGATTGGGCCATTTTGGTTTGGTCTTTAGAAACATGGAGAACAAGCAGATTGTTCATCTATTCAGCGGACATGCATGGTGCTATATGGTAGATCTTCAGTCGTCCCAGAGCTGAAAACGTTCGCCTTGCAGATGACTTGCATCTTCGCGAGCCAAGCTTAAAAGATGGGTGTATTAACCTTGGCACATAAGACACCTTTATCGTGTTATCTTGGTCAACTAAGGACACATAATCTAGTAGAAAGCGGGTTAATGAAAATAAACCGTTAATCTGTAGGACTCGAGTTGAAAAATAATATCGGAAAGCAGCACTCGAACATCTCATAGCAAAATGTTACTGTGCATTAACTCTAAAATCTGCTTTAGAAACGATTGCCCAGAAAACAAAACACCCCAGTTTACAGAAAGTCTTGCTGTGACCTGGGATATAGTATACTATATCTCAGCTGTGATATAACACAAACTAGAAAAATATATGCTTTGTCATTTTGAACAGATATCAAAACAAATACACGTAGCTGATGAAGAGTCGTTGAGTGGACATTGGCCAATCGAAATCAAGCATATTAAATTGGGTCATAACACGGACATTCAGCCTAATATCGCATGGTGTCTCTACACGTGTATAGGTATAGAGAAACCATGTGTTCGGATGATGTCATCAAGCTGTCTTTGACAATATATATTTTTATTTCATTTGCATCAAATCTCAACAAGAGTTTGTTTTATCCCTATATAATTACCATTTTGCGTATTCACTAAACAAATAAAAATAGTTTTTGACCTCGGTATCGCCAGCATTTATACATTACGTGTTTCTTTTGTGACCGAATTTATGCCAAAATCGTGCATAGTTTCCGCTATGACATGACGAAAAAGCGTTCCTGAAACAGCCGAATCATGTAGTCAAAGGTTATTTGATATGCACGCGTGCTATGATTTAATATATTATTCATCAATTAGGCCACCTATATGAAATGGAAGTTGAAAATTCGAAGAAATATATTATTTTACCAAAATACACTATTTGCAAACTGATGACATGCAGCAGAATTGAACAAATCTCCCCCCAAACTGCTTAGACATGTCGAGGCAAGCAATTTCGCGGACTTGGCGACCCGTAAGACCTTGTTTATTTGGCTGTGATAGTGACCCATCCCACTCCCTCACTTTAGAACCCGCTCCGACGCCGCTTTAGAGTAAATAAAAGTTTGATAATGTTGTATGATTATTTTCAAAGTATCACTGAGAAATAAGAATATTTTTGGTAAATGATTTATTCATAGAAGTATAAACTGCTGTTTATTTGTAGAGCATTGCACTGCACGTTGAACCAGTGCTATATTTAGAACCAGTATAGTAGACTGTTGTACTCAAACTTGACACTCAGTAATAAACTTATTGTAGTTCACTGTAGTTGTATAAAATAAGCATTTATTTATGAACTATATCAGTTTCCTTTTGTGATGATAAGTTTCCAGTTGTACCATGTGTACATGACGTATTTTATCATAAACATAGATTAAGGCCTACCTAATTAATGAAAATACTTAACAAGCTACATATGTCGAAACCGTTGATGGTACTCTGAAGACATATTTACCACAACATTCAATTCGTAGACATTAGATTATTTTATGATTAAACATTATTCAAAATGAGTAAATTGTTCACTTTGCCAATATACCGAAAATTCACATATCTACAATGGCAAAGGAACGGAAAAGATGTTATCAAGAACTTAGAAAACTAACGTTTTAGAGAAAATTCATTTCAAGAAATTACAAAAGACAAATGCTTGAATTTTAATTGCAGTTAGACTTGTGAAAATAAATAAATTTTTCCATAACGATTTCTTGGGCCTTACAGTACAGTAACCCAGGGACCGGTTGCTCAAAGCACTATTATATTTAATCCTGGATTAGATGACGTCACGTCATGTTAAAGGTCTATCTCTAATCCTGGATTAATGATTTAATCTGCTATTAGCAACTGATCTTGGTTTTCAGGAACCGGGCCCCTTGTGGTTTAGGTACATGTAGCCCAGGGGCCTCAGTACAGGGGCCTATAAAGTCTCATTTCGGCACTGCAGGAACTGGGTCCCATATCCACCGTCACTTATCTTTTTCTTCTTGTTCTTGTATGTGAGTTGGGATGGGGGAGAGGGGCGTTTGTCACAACATGGATAGGCTCCGTCCATTTGAATCAGATCGGCACGAAACATGGCAAGATTGGTCTATGGACTTTTGCGTGTCTTTCTACGGATTCTGATTTGACGGCGATGTTCCGGTTCAATAGTGTGCTTGTTCTTGTTAAGCTAAACTGTATTCAAGAAGATGTTGTCTTCTGGTATTATTTGCCCATTATATAGAATATAATTTAAGAGTAACTTTGTATTATCTCTCCAGCCCTTCCCGATGGCGCCCAGGAAGACCCACGCTTTGTTTCTGGCTCGGGGAGGTAAATGGAAAAGAATCCGAAACAGTTTAACACCCGCCTTCAGCAGTGCTAAAATTAAGCAGGTAAAATAGTTTTGAAATTTTTTAAACTGGCAGGTCATATATATATATATAGCTAAAAATATATACCTAAAAAAATTGAAAACAGCCCAAAGTAATGAGTCTATAAGTTTAAAGAAATGATAAACCTCTAATATGCCACAATAATTGCGTTAAAATGACTCGCTAGACTTCATACATTGGCCAACATTCATAATCGACAATCCAAGATTTTTATAGTTTGAAAACTTGTCAACTTATTTTGATGTCTTTGTTGTTTTTTTTAAATATTATTTCAGATGTCCCCGATTATTAACACGGCTGTATCAGAACTGATTGAGAATATGGAAAATCACACAAAAGGAACACCATTCGATATATTTGAGTAAGTATAGACAGCATTATTACATGTATAACATTTCAATTGTTGATCCAGTGGTAAGTTTTACGTTATGCTGAAGCAAATTTACTCGGAATAAACTCATTTGGTGTCGCCACAAAGTTTGTTATTACCTTGCCACGCTTATCCCATTTCGGTGGTCAGACAGAGATCAGAGTGATCTAGGTAAGTCGAAAAGATTTACTTTACAATCAGGGCACCGCCTCTGCCGGAGTAAAATAAGAAGCGGAAAGCATCGAATCTAATACTTGGTTTTGATTGTCCATTGGAGCACTGATGTTAAATGTCTGCCTTATTTCGTTAAATAAAAGTTTCCTGTCTTCCAAAGCGTCTTTCTCTGTGAGGACCGCGGACTTTGCCTGCCCGAGCAACGCGCGTTAGGAGAGTTATCTCCTCCGTGTTTTACAGGAAACAAAGGATAAGTCCGACAAGAGGAGGAATAAACTTTCAGGTCGGGACTCGCTTGTCTCAAAAACTCAGCAAACTCATTTTCGGCAAATTTCGGCAAAGTTTTATTTTTCACTATCAAGTTAGTTTGTTTGATTGGTGTTTAACGTCGTACTCAAGGGTATTTCACTTATATGACGACGGATTCTCCAGTTCTTACTCTGCCTAGCTAAATACGGTGGAAAAACCGGAGAGGTTACCTGGCAAAATCCACCAGCCGCTATCTCCCGAGTCACCTCGAGTGACTCCCTCATATACCTGTGGTCGACTGGGGGACTCAAACCCTTGCGGTATATCGAAGGAAGATCAGCAGTTTGACACGCCAACCCCTGAGACAAAGCGCTGGCCCTTTTTGACTAGGCCTATCGAGAGATATGAGACTATCAATAAGTGTTGGTTTGTGCGCAGGTGGTTTGCTTATGCGTTGTAGTCATTAGATTTGTTTGTTTCACGGTTTTGTTTGATTGGTGTTTTACGCTGAATTTTTTAACAGAAGTTTTATCAAGAACAAGAATTGAAGTTATAGGCATAACTGACAATAATGGTTCGTTAATAGAATTATTATATTTGCAAATTAGATAGAAAATGAAATGAACAACCAGTATTATCAGAATGACACAGGGATGATTCTTAAAGTATTCATTTATAAAAGAGTACATTATTTTACACCAGGAATCTTTACCTTCATGAAACAAATCTCACTCGTCATTCAACACGCCAAATATCTCTATAACGTGTTGTATAATAGAGAGGCGTGCTGCGTGGGGTGTGCCAGTGTCTATCCTAAGGGTTCCCTCCTGACCGTCCTCACGCACCTCACCTATAAACCCACATATTATCTTCGGAAGTATAATATAACGCTCTCCATATCGCCCTGTCATGTAACTGTTGCTATATATAGCCCTTGTGCTATATGCAGCTTAAACGGCGTACAAAATATGTTTACTGGTTTAGTGTCATTCGTGTTAATATTTATCTGTCGTGGTAGCTGGTAATAGTAAATCTGTCAAAACATCACATCATTTCAACAAAACTTTTTGTTGCTGTTTATGGCGGTAGTAGACCATTAAGTTTCAGGTCAACAATTCATTTATAAAACCCAAAACTATATAGGAAAAACGAATATCAACAGTACATAACCATGAATTCAAAGCAAATTTGTATGTGATGCAGCAAAAAACTGTGTCGTGATAAATCGCTTCATCAATGGCGGCAACCTCATGTGACACAACAAATAGAATGATGTATTTTCAGTTTATCCCAGGTCAGAAACAAGAACCATTTAAAAACAAGTCGAATCATTCATTTGAATGGGGTCGACAAAAACTTATTATGTAAAAACAAGTCGAGCAAGTAGGAAAGTCGATAACATTGAAATGACTATAAGGAGTTGAAACGAAATAATAAAAAAAAATCCCAGAACATCAGCGAGTTATGTTAGAATAGACCAACTGTTAAGGAATAACTTGTGTTTTCACTGTTTCAGACATTTTCAACGGCTCACCTTAGATGTAATTGGAAGGTCTGCTTTAGGACTCAACTTTACCTGTCAGAAAAATCCCCAGGACCCCTACCTCAGAAATGTCCGCAATTTATTTGAAGGGTTGGCCAAATCCAAACTGTTACCCTTTCTCAGTAAGTTAACCAATATAAAATGCTACATTAACAACTTTACCAAGCTAAGATTGAACTGATTTTGGCGTCGGCTCATATTTTAAAACCCAATTGAATAGGTTATAGGGCTACTTTACTTATACTGCATTTATTCACTAAATAAGAAAGCTCTATGAAATAACACCACAAACTCTGTATTTGCACCATACCGAGTCGTGTGCTAGAAGCTATTATACAGTCAGACTCACACCAAAGAACCGACTTTTTCAACGCGACGCGACTAGAGTTTGGCAGGGTTGCATTCATATCACTCATTGCCGATTAATTGCCTCCGTAAAATTGTGAATCCACGACAATTGCGCCGGCGACATTTGCTCCGACGACAATTTCTCCAGCGACATTTGCTTCGCGACAATTGCTCCAGCGACAATTACTCTGACGACAATTGCTCCGGCGACAATTGCTCCAGCGATAATTGCTCCGGGGACAATTGCTCCGGCGACAATTGCTCCTGCTGTATTGGGTACCATGCCTGGCAATAATTTCGTCGGAGCAATTGTCGCCGGAACAATTATCGCGGGAGCAATTGTCGTCGGAACAATTGTCGCCGTTGGATTTTAGAGCAGTTGTCGTTTGAGCAATTGTCTAGGAGCATCTCTCATCGGAGCAATTGTCCGTCGCAGTTTGTAGAGCAGTAAATTGTCGTTGGGGAAAATGTGGGACACATGCTCTATTTGGAAAACTTCTAATTAGTGCTTCCAGTTATGTTACATAAAGGCCATTAAAACGTGGGAACTCCTAGTTAGTATTGTAAACTGTTCTATTCATAACTCCCAATCATATTGAACCAGTGCCATATGTGGTGAACACATACAAGGTTGAATGAGTTGTACATTGCTATTCGGCTATTCTGATATATTTCTGGCTTTTTTACCTGAACAAAAAGAGCCATGTGGAACAGGCACTGGTAAGATAGCGTAAGGTGAAATACAAAAAAACTTGTATAAAAATAGCCCTACTTTAATCTTATGTAGACAAGTACGTCGATCTGATTGGTTGGGCCTGGCATCTAAAGCAAACGTCTAAACCCACTCAGAGTTTTTTTTTATTTTCTATATTTAGCTTAGCCCATATTTTAACCGTATAACATTGACTCGACGTTATTGTTGTTTTACAGCTGTGTTCCCGTTCCTCTGTCACCTATTGATCGGTGTGAAGAATGTAGTCAATCTGATTGGTTTAAACCCCGTGAAGTTTCTTATCCAAGGAATGACTGAAGTCATTCAGGAACGTCGAACACGTACCGTAAGTATGATCACCACTGTATTACTCTGTAGCTATTGACATTGTATACGGCTGACAAAACGAAAGTTCAAAAACAAATAAACAAGAAAAATAAAACAAATACAACCTTCCACGAAAGCCTGGAAAAGAAAGAAAAAACGAAATAATAACTCATTATTACGAGATAATTAGGTAATTTAGGTTGTAATCAGGACTTCAAAAACTCGTTAATATGAGAAAACTATACCGCACAGCAGACCCGGTTCGAGGCTGTTGATGTGGACCTTGGGTATATTGGCGAAGTTCACCAGTGGACTGCATATGGAGATCTCGGGGTGTCTTCCACTGCCCAACAATTTCTCCAGCGACAATTGCTCCGAAAAACGACAGTTGCTGCGCATCAATTTGCTCCGGCGTCAATTGTTTGACAACATTTGCTCCGGCGAAAATTTTTTCTGACGACATTTGCTCCGGCGACAATTGCTCCGACGACAATTGTCGTCAGGGTTGGTATCCAATACAGTAGGTCAATATTGGGGTTGGAGCAAATGCCGTTGGAGCAATTGTCGCCGGATCAATTGTTGCCGGGAGCAATTTTCGTCGGAGCAATTGTCGCCGGAGCAATTGTCGTCGGAGCAGTTGTCGCGGAGCAATTGTCGCTGGAGCAATTGTCGTCGGAGCAAATGTCGCCGGAGCAATTGTCGTGGATTCGTTTTTTCACAGTTTTGTTCACAGTTTTCCAGCAAACACTGAACATGCAAAGTTGTCATACAAGTGGAATAGCCTTGAAATAGCCTTAAACTTCAGTCAAATGCTTAACTAAGTGAGAGTTATCCAAAAATAACGAAAATACTGTTAATGGTTACTTTCTAAACCAAACAAAAACATATTTCTTTGCTGTCATCTTCGTCAGCTGGTCACGTGCTGGTATTATTTTTCCATAAGCCGTATTGTTAATATTTGCTCTCATAACTGACTGCCAAACCTCTGGCAGTTACCTTAATCTGTCTCTCCCAACCTCCGATTAAAAAATTTGACCAGCGTATTTTAAAACTATACCGGCTTTCACAGCTGACAGGGGTCACCCGAGGTCAAATTTAGGATGAAAGAGCAGCCGAAAAACACATCAGTCAAATGTCTTTACGGGCCAAAGTTGACCTATTTACGCTATTGTAATGCACTGGCCAAAAACCCTGACTCAAATGTCCATGTTAATACCAAAACCTTAACTAAAAACCAATTTGCAAGTGGAGAACAAAAATAAAGAAGAAAACCCATTTTTAATTTTAAGAACTACTTTCAACAAATCTGGTGAGCAAGATGTACACTTTGAAACATTTTTTTTTACGTTTTATTTCCATTCTATTTTAAATAAACAAAGTTGATAATTATTCATTTACTCAAGTTAACTGTAATAAAAATTAAATATCGCAATAGTATACTAACTATCGCTATACTATTGCAATATTAGGTTGAACTATTGCAATACTATCGCAATAAAGCATCTTAAACCTGAAATCAGAATCATTGTTAACAAATGTAAGTAGATTTACTGTGTTCTGCCAGTTTTGTTGTGAATAAGAATTCGTTTACAATTAATGCATGGATCACAGAAGCTCATGCAAGGATCTTGTAGCTTGAACCATGGATCACAGGAGCTCATGCAAGGATCGTGTAGCTTGAACCATGGATCACAGAAGCTCATGCAAGGATCATGTAGCTTGAACCATTTTCATTTGGGTTTTTACATTAAATTATTGCATCTTAAAAAGATTATTTGGTTTGGTCAATGGTGAACTTTGCCTACTAATTTTATACAGGAATCTTACATTTAGTACTTCAGAATACACATTAACGTAATACGAATTAATATCTTACCTTTGGTATTTTAAAATCTCCTCCAAAATGTAAAAAAGTTCCATGTAGCTCACTCTTTCCAACTAGTAAATAAATATTTCGCCAACAAAAATATCTTACTGGACTTTTCATTTATACAGTAAATATGAGGCTCTGGACATGTTAAGTTTCACTTTTAGTCATTCTGGAGAAGCAGTGAAACACAGGTAAAATTATTGTCAGACGATTTTCAGTGGGAAAAAAATCACTACAATATCTTAGCGCAAGGGAATCGCTTCCAGACGATAATTTTCAGAAGACCTTGTTCATTTGAAATCATGACACTCTGATTTCTTCATGATTTATACAGATTCAGTATTAAGCTTTATGCCGGATCAACTGAAAACCACAAGTATGTATTAAACATTTTTGTCACGTTTTTGTTTTCAGATGGAAGGAGGTTACGTAGATCTTATAGAATTAATGTTAAATGCTGAAGTTACGACAAACTCATTAAATGATTTTGTAAATCCCAACTGGCGTCCAGCATGTCCGGACTCTGAAGTACAGGGCAATGGATCTAGCGGACAGAAGGGGAGTTCTGAAGTACAGTGCAATGAATCTAGCGGACAGAAGGGAAGTTCTGAAGTACAGTGCAAT
>JAUELC010078785.1:0-12135 GCA_031471745.1 Cryptochiton stelleri
CCGAACATGTAATGTCAGAATAGACATTAAAATGATGCACTGATAATAAAGTAAAACTTGAAATTGTAATCAATAAAGCTTGTGTTTATGTTTATTGGCTCAACTTGTAAATGCCTCTTTTCAAAATTGATATTATTTATGAGGTTTCAGGAATTGAGTTTGTTTGCACTAACAGAGATTAACTAGTCTGTTTATAAATCAGCCAATAAGGAATTGTACCATTCTTGACAAACATTGGTTCATTAAATTCCAACACACTGTTGACCAATCAAATAGTAGATGCAAATAAGTTAAACTTGAGTGGCGTATTGATATGGTGAGCTTTCATTGACAGCAAATGTGAACAAATTCCAATCACTCTTTGAAAGATTAGAGCAGGCGAAGCATCAACCAATCAGATTGCAGTGTGCAAAAAAAGCTCTGGGCTAAATGTAATGAAAAGTGAACTTGAGTGGGGTACCGGTATTTATACATGTATCATTATGATCTATGACCATATTCAGCAAATTACAATATGATCTGATCGCTATTTCAAAAGTATGTGCACGCGATTACTAAATTGCAGTAAAAAGAATAGGACGATATGTATAGGGCACACGAGGTATATGATGAAAGTCGAACTTAAGCAGTGTATTTAAATGATAATGGGACAATATTATCTAATCACTTTTTCAGATTTGATTGATTGGGGTTTTACGCCGTACTTAAGGTTATTTCACTCATATAACGGAGTGTCAGCCCAATGTGTGAAGAAAACCACCCCCGACACCACTGGCAACAAACAAGACAAGACAAATCACAGGGCATACCAGTACGCCACAACAGCCTCACATGTATGTGTCAAGTACGGCCATCACATTGCACAATTGGAGTGAACTTGGGAAATGGGCACTGATAAATATCGCGAGAAAAAGACTCACATGCCACAAAGGTTAAAGTCACGTGTCCTAGGTATTGGATTCACCCTACATTTCCCAAGTTCGTACCACTTGCTTTGCCCAACCATCTGTTACTTTGTTTAGGTTACATGCCTCGCGCACGCGCAAACAGAACTTCCGCAACCGCTTTATGTGTAATTCAAAAGATGGCCGTTCTTGCACGATTAACTTTTTGTAAAGGGAAGACATATATGTTGCGCGATAACGGAGTCTCCAATGGATTTACAAGACTGAAATATGTGCGAATATATACATGAGGACCTTGGGAAGAGATCAGATAGAGTTAAAGAGCGTGACTGTGTTTATTTTATCTTTTTAGCGGGCCGTTTACTGGTCGTTGACCTCCCTGTTTCTTACCTTCTCTTTTTATTATACATATTGAGGTATTTTATATAACTTTGCTTCGTGTGCTTGTACATCTGACTATAAGCTGCAAGTACATCAACAACAACAAAACGTATGGTACAAACCTTACTGCTTTTCAAAGTTCCAGTGTCGTTGGCAAGCTTAAGACTTGGTAGTACCCACTTGGAAAACAGTTGGCTATACACGTATCCGGTTTGGTTTTCATTCCAAACCTCTACATGAACACAAACCTTCTGTTTCGAAGTGTCCAAAATAGACTATCTTGCATGTTGTGGTTGAATGTAACGGCTGGTAATTAGGTCAAGTAGATTTTATACGTTTATTTCTCTACCAATTACAGTATTCGAATTGTGCCTGGTTGGTTTTAAGAAACTTCATGGTCCGATTTTAATTCCCGAGACACTGGTTATGTGAATGCTTAATTCTCATTAAAAAATTCCAGAATTATATGAAATATTCATTAGACATTTAATCACGCGAGATCTCGTATATATGGGAGTAATCATTTTTTTTCCTCATCACTTGTCGAGTTAGAGATATCTGTAATTGATTTTTAGATATCTCTAATTCATTTAGAGATGTCTCTAAATGAATTAGAGATATCTCTAAATCATTTAGAGATGTCTCTAAATGAATTAGAGATATCTTTTATTCCGATTAAATGATAATTTGGCCCTCCATACATATTAGCATGGTACTTATGGGGATCGGCATCCTGATCTTTGTTCGTTTTTTTTTAATATTGGTGAAACACTGAGTTTATAATGTCAGAATTGTTCTGAAAATTGAACAAGGTAAATCTGATCGAAATACAGAAGCAAAATTTAAATTTTATCCCACATAATCTGCTAGTAATCTGTCTTAAAATAAAATATAAATAAGGGTACTAAATCTCCAGGACAAACATTTTTCGAGTTTGTCCCAAATGTGACAAATGTCATTGCAGCACTAAACTTAGTTGGGTATATATGCATGTGGTCGGATGCTCAAAACGCTATTAAACTGAATCCTAGATCACATGACGTCACGCCGTATTGAAGGTCTATATCTAATCTGTCTTATTCACTGGCCATTCTTTGAGCAACTGGGCAATGCATGTATCAAGAACCAGCCACCAATCAATGCATTTACTTGGCCATCATGATTAAGTAGTCCGTTTATAGTATTTGTATGCAATGTCACAAAATTGTATTAAAATCATCATCCTTACTCTTTTTAACCACAAGCTTATTTAATCATACAACACAATTACTGTTTAACCCTATGCTATGTTATATACCAATCATACCGATGGCTTTATAATGAACTTTGATACCAATGCTGTCCAATTGATCCGGATTATATAATTAGTTTCCATTTAGCGCAGTGGTCATATTCCAAACTCATTAATTTACATGTTATTACCGGAATATCTGACACTTAAAAACAGATTGAAACCAATTCATTGAAAATTTATATATTTTCCTGAATTGTTCCAAGATACAAGCTTTTGAAATCAGCAATCTCATGTCGATTAACCATTATTAATAATATAAACTGTAAACAACACATAGACATAAGCAAAGTTTTAATAAATATAACGTGCAGAACGATTCAGCCCTTACACTCTGTAAATTAGAAAATTGTAAATGTTGCCATGTTGGGTTGGTTCCGAATCCCTTGTAAGGATTTTTAAGGATCTGTACATTTAATATATCAATAAACTAAAAACCATATCGCCAACCCAACATGCTTGATGCTGTTTGCGATTTATGGAATTGTAACGGTTGTCATATTGGTTTTGTGCCAAATCCCTAGAGAGGACTTTTTAACGATCTGTCCCATATAATATTACAAAACTCAAACCCATATCAAAGATGCTTTCTGTTGTTTGTGAATTAGGGAATTGTAATAGTTGTAATATTGGGTTTGTGGCAAATCGCTTGTAAGGACTTTTCAACGATCTGTCCCATCTGATATTACAAAACTCAAAAGTATATCAATGATGCTTTATGTTGTTTGTGAATTAGGGAATTGTAATGGTTGTAATATATGGCTTTTGTCAAATCCCTTGAAAAAACTTTTAAAGGATCTCCCCCTTATAATATATCAGCACTTAAAACCATATCAAAGATGATGTAAGGCGCCAGAACACCCAACCCATCTCTCCTTTCTCACAAAGTTTTGTTAGAGAAAACACATTCCCTGTAAATCATCAATTATTAAAATGTATTGAGGCAATTTATGAGGGTGACCCAGGCTTCCCAGAAGTAAAGAGTTATGGCATCATAGCACGGTGTCATATCCTATAATTACAGATTAAAATACACATTATTTGCCAGATCAGATTACGGTAACCAGCGATCTGCGAAAACTCAATAGAGGGTTAACGCAGACCTCAACGTGGCTCAGCGAATTAGATGAAAATACAACGTCATGTTGGCAGGCCGATATAACTTTCGAAGGTTGCAGTCATTCACATCACACAACAATTAAACTAGTAATAACATGCTTTACATGGAGTTGAAATAAGGACGAACTTATGACATAATCTGGTTTCATTTGTCGTTGAATCGCATTTGTTCATATTTATTCACACCACAGAGTTGACGACTGGTTGTAATGATTCGTGATAATTCCCCAGAGAGAGCATCGGGGCAACTTTTATATCAGGTCTCACTTTCAAATCATTGCTACTCTGCTCTCGAGTTCTGTCCATGTCCCTGTAGTTATCTGTCGTTGAAAGTATCATGTGAAGCAAATACTACTGTAGCCATTTTATAGTTTCATGTTGAAACCTAGGCTGTTGAAATGGATGAAGCGCTTTGATTCTGGGAGATACGATAATATAGGCTTTCCATTTTCGCAGAATTCCTTTTCTGTGTCAGGAAATAAGTAATCCTTTAAAGAGCTTGGATTTAAAAGTAATTATATCCATTAGCTGAAAGGGCTTTAAAGAAAGCGTTTTTTGTTTAAGGTTACTTCTGTTAATACCCGTCAATTTGAAAATGACAAGAAGAATATATTGACACAGAAAAAAAAGCTTAAATTAAAGATACATTATAACAAATTCTGTGGATTTTATGAGTTTCCTTGCAATATCCGGTAATTCCACTCAGTTTCTTGTAAATGCATGATCATGAATTGCGAGCAGCAAATGAAATCTGACATCGATAATAGACGGACATATCGTAATTTTTATATAGACTTTTTTCCATCTGATGCTTCTTCAGATAAAAGTAAACTACAATTGAAAGTTGTGCACGTTACAACCTCCAAAGTTCTTTTTAATTTTAAAATAACATAGATTGCACCTTCAACTGACTGTCTTATTGGGTTGATTATTGCTGCTGCTTTTAATATTTAACATGCACTTTACTTTATGGTTGCTGACACGCATGATGCTACTCCTTGTTAATGTTGTATTGTTGTTGTTGTTGTAATGAGTTAGCTTTTATGAGATGTCCTTCTTCTTAATTGCATGTATTCTTCCACTCGGGTGATTTCATTTCATTAATCTGTGGAGTTCACTTACTTTAATTACTAAACTTGCTTGTAATCTTTCTCGCCTTACATTCACTCACATTATTATCTTCCTATATGACTTTGTGCAGCTTCATGCCTGTTGAAATAACAACAGATCAACAAAAGCTACACCATGTATTGTCCAAAGCATGTATTTAAAACATCTTCTTAACTTTTTAACCACAAGATTGTTTAACCATGCAGTACAAGCTCTGTATAACCTTTATAAACCCTTGTGTTATGTTATATACCAATCCTACCGATGGTTTTACAGGGAAATTTAATACCAATGCTTTTCAATGGCTTCAGGATTCTACTATTGGTTTCATTATAGCGCAGTGGTCATATTTCAGACTCATTATTTTACAAGTTATTGACGGGATATTACCGGTATATTGGCACCAAAAACAGCTGAAAACAATTCAATAATAATTTTTTTTTATATTTTCCTGAATTGTTCCAACATGCAAGCCTTTGAAATCAGCAACATCATGTCGATGACCGTTATTAATAATATAATCTGTAAACAACCCATAATAAATAAAACATGCAGAACGATTCAGTCCTTATACTCTGTAAATTATGGAGTTATAAATGTTGGAATATTTAGTTGGTTCCAAATCCCTTTTAAGGATTTTTTAAGAATCTGTCTTGTATAAAATATTTTTAAAAAATCAAAACGATATCAACGATGTCTTCTGGTGTTTGTGTATTAGGGAAGTGTAAAGGTCGGAATATTGGGTTTGTGCCACATCCCTTGTAATGACTTTTTAACGATCTGCCTCTGATAATATAACACAGCCCAAAACCATATCAAGGATGGTTTCTGGTGTTTGTGAATGTTGGGTTTGTAAAGGAATCCCTGGTTAGGATTTTTATCGATCTCTCCATTATAAAAAATATATCAAATCTCAAAACCACATGAAAAATTATTTATTTTGTTTGTGTGGGCGTGGTGGCAAAATCTGCCCACCCCTGACGTTATGAGTTTGTGCCGAATAATGGTCAATAAAAACGTTCAGGTGTAATTTAAAACTCAAATTCTTTGAAATATGCGCTATTATTTTGTCTGAACTATTCACATAGCAATAACAACATTTATAACCGGTTGTAAAGACACCTGTGGTCATAGGAAAGAGCGGTGATTTGAGAGGACTGGTTTTCGTCCAAGAAGAGACTGGACAGGCGCCAGAATATCCAACCCATCTCTCCTTTCGCACTAGGTTTTGTCGCAAAAAACAAAATTCCCTGTAAATCATAAATTATTAAAATATATCGAGGGACCCCAAAGTGCCATTTATAAGGGTGAGCCAAGCTTCCCCGAGATAAAGAGTTATGGTATCTTAGCGTTGTCTCATATACTATTCATTTCGGATCAAAATGCAAATCCTTTGCCAGATTAGATTACAGAAACGAGCGATTCGCAAAAACACAGCAATGGGTTAACGTATAACTTCAACGCAGCTGAGCGATGCAGATGACAATACAGCGTCATGCTGGCGGATAGAACTTTCGAAGGTTGCAGTCATTCACATCACACAATAGTTAAAACAGTAATAACAAGCTTTATATTGAGTTGAACTTAGATAGCATGACGAACTAATGATATCATCTGGTTTAAATTGTCGTTAAATCGCATTTGTTCACATTTATTCACACCACAGAGTTGATGACGACTGATTGTTATCGTTCTTGTTATTTCCCCAGAGAGAGCCTCGAGGCAACTTTTCTATCATGTCTCAATTTAAAATCATTGCTACACTGCTCTCAAGTTCTGTCCACGTCCTTCTTATATCTGTTGTTGAAAGTTTCATGTGAAGCAAATACAACTAAAACATTATTTGATTTCATTTTAAAATCAAGACGGTTGAACATGGATAAAGAGTTTTGATCCTGGGAAATGTGTTTATAGCGTTTATAGGTTTTCCGTTTTCGCAAAAATCCCTCTTTTGTATTGGAAAATAATTTATGGTTCTTTGCATTATCCGATAATTCTACTCAAACGTATGGTCATGAATTGCAAGCAACAAATGCAATCTTGCATTGCCAATCGACGGACATGGTATTTTATAAAATAGGCCTTTATCCAGCTGATGCTTTTTAGAATAAAACTAAACTATACAATTGTTAATTGTGCATGTTATAATCTCCAATCATATTGCACCTATAACTGACTCTCTTATTGCGTTGATTATTGCTGTTTTTAATAATTATCATGCACTTTACATTATGCTTACTGACACTTATGATGTCACTCCTTGTTAATATTATTTTGTTGTTGATATAAAGAGTCGCTTTTAACTGCATGCACTCTTCCACTGGGGTGATTTCATTTCATTAACATGTGAAGTTCACTTACTTTAACTAATAAACTTGCTTGTAATCTTACTCTCCTTACATTCACTGACATTATTGTTATTTTCCTACAATACTTTGTACAGCTTAATGCCTGCTCTAGTAACAACATATCAGCTATGCCACCTTTTGTTTGTGTGCATGTATTAAAAACATCACCTCAACTCATTTTAATGACAAGATTGTTTAACCATCCAGCACAAGATCTGTATAACATTTATAAACCGGTATGTTATGTTATATACGAATCCTACCGATGGCTTAATAGGGAACATTAATATAGATGATGTTCATTGGCTTCAGGATTCTATTATTAGTTTCCTTATTGCGCAATGGTGATATTCCAAACTCATTAATTTACAAGCTATTACCGGGAGATTGGCACCAAAAACAGACTGAAAACAATTCATTGAAAATTTATATATTTCCTGAATTGTTCCAAGATACAAGCTTTTGAATCCAGCAATTTCATGTCGATTAACCGTTATAACGAATATAAAATGTGAACAATACATAGACATAAGCAAAGTCTAAATAAATAGAACGTGCAGAACGTCCTTATACCCTATAAATTAGGGAATTATAAATACTGGGCTATTGGGTTGGTTCCAAATCGCTTTTAAGGATTTTTAAAGAATCAGTCTGGTATAATATATTTAAAAAACTCAAAACCATATCAACGATGTTTTCTGGTGTTTATGAATTAGGAAATTGCTAAGGTTGGAATATTGGGTCTGTGCAAAATCCCTTGTATGGACTTTTTAACGATGTGTCAGAAATGTGTATGTAGAGACTGGACCGGCAGAATATCCAACCCATCTCTTCTTTCGCACGAGGTTTTTGTTACAGAAAACACAATTCCCTGTACATCATACATTTTTAAAATGTATTGAGGTACCCAATAGTGTCATTTATAAGGGTAAACCAAGCTTCCCCGATGTAAAGAATTATGATATCTGAGCACTGTCTCATTTACTATTGATTCGGATCAAAATACAAATTCTTTGCCAGGTTAGATTACAGTAGATAGCGCTTCGTGAAAACACAACAGTGGGTAAAACTAGGCCTCAACGTGGCTGAGCGAAACAGATGACAACACAGCGGCATTACTGGCGGCTAGAACTTTGGACAGTTGCATTCATTCACATCACACAACAGTTAAACCAGTAATGACATGCTTTACATTGAGTTGAATTTAGAAAGCATGACTAACTAATGACAGAACCTGGTTTGATTTGTCGTTGAGTTGCATTTGTTGACATTTATTCACACCGCAGAGTCGATGACGACTGATGGTAATCGTTCATGTTATTTCCACAGAGAGAGCCTCATGGCAACTTTTCTATCAGGTCTCAATTTCAAATCATCGAAACACTGATCTTGAGTTCTCTCCACGCCCCTCTAATTATCTGTCGTTGAAAGTTTCATGCGGCGCAAATAAAATAAGAAAACCCGTGTATGGTTTCGTGATGAAACCCTGACTGTTGGGTATAGATGGGAGCTTCCATTAAATACAAACGTTATATCCATTAAAAATGGCTTCAGTATACAGTATATACAGTATATTTACATAATCAGTATACAGTATAGTTAAAACAATTACATTTAAAGAAGTCAAGACTTTTCTATCAGCTCTCAATTTCATATCATTGTTACACTGAACTCAAATTCCGTCCATATCCCTCTAATTTTCTTTCATTGATAGTTCATGTGGAGGAAATAAAATAAGAAATTGTGATTATGAGTCACAGAAAAATAGCTCAAATATTAAAACCTAAATTTACTACAGATTCTGCAAATTTAATAATGTCATCACTTTTTGTTCGAAAATCAAACAAATGAAAACTCTCCTTCGCTTAAATGCTTAAAGGCAACAAAGTTAATAAACCACATAGAATCACCAGAAATTCAGCTTTTAGTTTGATTTTAACATTAATGACAATTCATCATTCACGATGATTGTGTCCAAGATTGACCAAAAAAAAGATTTTGACAACCACGTGATGCTTAATACGCTTATGCCATTGGCTGTCATGGACATCTCGGCATTTATCAACAAATCTAGGTTTCGTTTATCGTTGTTTGCCTGCAAACAAATCCTTGAAGACCGCTAACTATTTTGTTAATTTGGAGTGCTCAATAACTTGATTTGACAGCACTTTAATATAATTTAATACAAACTTTACACTAGTGTGTGCAAATGATCGGGCTTCTTTATTTCGTATCCAAATCTCACAATATGTCTACTGAGTACTACTTGGATGGATCGAATCATGCCCACAGACCACTGTCTAGTGCATATCAATGTTTGTACATTAGGGAATATATAATGTATGCCATGTACTCCGGGTTCTGGGGAGCCCTCTGGCTAAGGACAGCATGTTCCGAGCACAGTCATACAGGCTTTACTCAGCACTGGAGGAACATTAATTTTCAAAATACTTCCCCTAATTTTGGTTTGTTTCAGTGTGCATATTTACTGTTGGAGTACACCGCCGTCATAAGAGTACGGCGATAAACACCAATCTATCAATCAACCGTTTTCTGGGCTCATATTTATGGGGGGGCCAAATTGTCATTTAATCCAAAATTAGAGGTATCTCTCATTATTTAGAGATATCTCTAATTATTTAGATATATCTCTAATTATTTAGAGATATCTCTAATTATTTAAAGATATATATAAATAATTAGACACATTTAAAGATATCTCTAAATCATTTAGAGATATCACTAAATCATTTAGAGATATTTCTTATTCATTTAGAGATATCTCTAATTCATTCAGTGATATCTCTAATCCATTTAGAGATATCTCTAATTCATTTAGAGATATCTCTATTTGGTGTTTCCTGTTAATATGCCGAGAAACTGACTGCTCCCTCGCCATCCTGTGTGACCTTGGAAAAAAGTAGCGTCTGGGGGGATCAAACATTCAGAATGCCGATCTGAATTGTCATATAATGTCACAACTGCTTTCTTTCTGGACAAACCGAACCCAAACACATACAAAGCTAACTTATTTTTGAAGTACGGTCAGCTGGAGAATGCGATTATCGATCGTTTAGCTTTAAAACGAAAATTGATCACCGAGTAATGACCATCGCCTTGCGTCGACTCCATTCAGTTTGTTTCTTCTGTTGGCCTATGATTTAAGTATTTAGTGACAAACGGATTCTACAAGCAATTGAAAGAAAGCGTGAATTGGGAAACTTGACCTGTAGTGTATCTACTAAAATAGACACCGTGGGAGTGTCGTGTCAAGCTCTTGTTAAACAAAAATGATTGGACCATGAGTTAGGTTGGTGCGAAGATTCAGAATGACCCAGACAGTCCCTAATCTCAAGTCTGAAAGCTGACAAAGCATCTTCAAATTTAATTTCGAACTTGTTTTTTCTTTTGTAACCGATTAGCCGTTAATGTTTTACATTTAAGTTATTATTGGGGCCGATCAAATCTATGATACAGACTGATTATATAGCATCTGCCTAATTATAAAACACATTGGCACAAATTGATAGTAGGCCTAGTCTGTGCAGGTTCTCCTTATCCTACTTTTAATTTTTTGAAAACCAAGTGAAACAAATCTGACGTGTCTACTAAATCCAACAAGTGTCCGAGTGAACGATTTTGTAACCGGCTTATCTGTAAATGGGGTAAGGAAAAAATAATTTCAGCACGACACCTCATGAATATTTTATTAATTGATTGCTTGGATGTATCACGATTCTTTTCTAGTAGGTTTGACAATAACCTTGATCTTGTACAAGTAAAAAAGTAATCCTTACGCCATCAGTGTTTTTGCTATTTTTTTTTTATATTTTCATTTTTTCTATAGGATACACAACACAAGACCATGTAAATTTACAACTTCTGGTTTATTATTTTAGTGCAACTTTCTAGTGCCATGTCATCCAAGCATGGTATTTTCGAACATGCAATGTCAAATAGACATTAAAATGATGCACTGATAATAAAGTAAAACTTGAAATTGTGATCAATAAATCTTGTGCTTATGTTTATTGGCTCTACTTGTAAATTTCTCTTTTCAAAATTGATATTATTTATGAGGTTTCAGGAATTGTTTTGTTTGCACTAACAGAGATTAACAAGTCTGTTAATAAATCAGCCAATAGGAATTGTACCATTCTTGACAAACAAATAACTATTTGGTTCATTAAATTCCAACACACTTTTGACCAATCCAATTGCAGATGCAAATAAGTTAAACTTGAGTGGCGTATTGATATGGTGAGCTTTCATTGGCAGCAAATTTGAACAAATTGTAATCTCTCTTTTAAAGATTAGAGGAGGGAAAGCATCAACCAATCAGATTGCAGTATGCAAAAAAAGCTCTGGGTTAAATGTAATGAAAAGTGAACTTGAGTGGAGTACCGGTATTTATACATGTATCATTATGATCTATGACCACATTCAGCAAATTACAATATTATCTGATCGCTATTTCAAAAGTATGTGCACGCTATAGGAAGACAAACAGGCAGACATATCGATTACTAAATTGCAGTAAATAGAATAGGCCGATTAGTATAGGGCACACGAGGGATATGATGAAAGTCAAACTTAATCAGCGTATTTATATGATAAGTGGACAATATTATCTAATCACTCGTTCAGATTTGATTGATTGGGGTTTGACGCCGTACTTAAGTTTATTTCACTCATATAACGGCTTGGCAGGCTAATGTGTTAAAGAAACGACCACCGACACCACTGGCAACAAACAAGGACAAGATACAAGACAATCACTAGACACACTAGTTCGCCACAACAGCCTCTGGTTGCCCCTTAGCTCTGAGAGCACCAGGGCAACAGGAAGCTCCCTCCAACCGCCCGCCACTTTTTCAGAAGAGAGTGCAATGAATAGTAAGACAGACGGACGGACCGATTATTTAATTACTACATGTAAACAAATCGGACAATTACTATAGGGCGGTGTATTCATATGGCG
>JAUELC010078895.1:0-12135 GCA_031471745.1 Cryptochiton stelleri
TGTAATTCTATGTATATTGTTAGAGCAGTGGTAAGTTTCACTCAGGGTTTAGATCAGATCCATATTATATTGGTTTAGACGAAAAACAAAATGTGCTAAATCACGATAGCATTTTGACAGGTCAGGCCAAATTCGCCAACAACAACAACACCACTTTGGATCCGATGTTTCATCTATTAATTATCAGGGACGAATAGCTTTAAGTTGAAGTATGACTGAAGCCAAACTTACTGTTGATGTTTCCATGACTGTACATGCCTCGACGTTCCACAAGTTTAAATTATTCGATGGAGGATTGCAATCACCGCCTATGGTATATTGTTGTAAATGCATGCCGACATCATCAGCTGATCATCTCCGTTGAAGAATCGCCTGTCTCTTTTCCTTCTAAGCAGCAAACACTGATGCCACAAGCCCGTCCTTAATCTTGGAAGAAGGTTTAAACCTTTTTTACACACAGACATTGCGTAGCTGGGAGACTTCCAACGCCTAAAGACAACTGCCCATGACCTGTCCAGCATGTTTATGTATGCTACAAAAGCGGTTGGTGGGTTTGTTTATCTACTCGCTATCTCAGAATGCAGCATTTTCATAGACACTGTTATCTGGCTTATTGGATCGGTTCTGAATCGTAAAAGAAGTTCGAATAAATCTTCAAGTATGACAGGAACCCTGTGTCACTTGTTGTGACAAGTAGTGGGGCGTGGGCTGGGCTTGCGATTCTTCTCTCCCGGGAGGTACACAAGTTTATCATATGGGGATTCCCCGCGGTCAAGAATTAATCACGTTAAAACGCTAGTTCGCCTAACTCTACCTGTAAATATTCTTTAAAAATCAAAACAAAGTTTTGTGATGCGGAAGCCTTGAAAACACCCTCCTCCGTCAAAATGGGTAGGAAGCTCGAACATGTACACTTCTTTCGCATGTCTCCGTCACACACTGATTATGTTGACATTTACATGATTTGACGAAAGATTTCTTTCCAAATTAAAGCGGAATTGGGTAGACCTACATCATTTACAAAAATAACCAATTATTTGTTCAGGATTCTAAGTGGATCCTCAAAGACAAAGGCCTACCCAATGGCTTTTTGCGCAAATGGATTCGCCGATGATTAATTCGCATCGAAATTCAGGCCCTGCTTTTTACTTAATTTTCGACATTTCTTTGTCTGAACTATGCTGAACTGTAGCAATTTACTCGTCTCAAAACATTCGGAAAGGAAGTGTTTAGAGTACAGCCTGGAAATTATGTTTGGACTAAAGTTTTTTCGTATCATATTCTTTAAGCATGGCTTCAAAATTTCTAGCCTTTTCACGGAAAATGAATGCGGTATTGTAAGTTCCTCCGGCTGTGTTTGATCAGGATTCGATGTAAAATTGGTACATTCAAAGGCTGCACACAGAGGCATTTTGATTCTTCATAGACGATTGTTACAAAAATATCTTTTAAATTTGATAAAAAAAAGCTCATTAACAGTCTCAAGTCAGCAAGCTGTACAGCTTACAAATCACCGGCCCTACCCACGTCACACGGAAACCCCCGAAGCAAACTCGGGCAAGATCGGGCGATTTCTTCAAATAGAAAACGACAAGGTCTGCGCTCAAAGAAATGTTAGGGAAAGATTAATATTTCAACTTTGAATTTTTTTTATATAAACGGAAAACGAAAGTCAACAAGCCTAGATCTTACCTCATTTATCCTGTGTAGTTCAGAATCCAAACCTTCATCTTCAACTTCATTTTGAAGACACTTTGCTGATTTCTCCAACTCACGAGAAAGAATGTCCGTATAGGCCTACCTCGTTTAGACTCCTTTAAGGTGTGAAATAGACATGGTTGATACCAGCTTCCGTAGATTCAGGAATGTTGAAATCTTATCGTAATCCAAATGAAACTGTGTATGGTTGGTTTTTTAAACAGTCCCGAGTTTCGGCTCCATATGTTGCGAGAGCATGCTACAGATTTAAGTCAAGTTTTACAAAATAAAAAAAATATTTTAATGTCCTGTTCTGTTGAACAGTAAAATAAAGAGACACAGTAGCATGTGAAGTAAATTGTCACTGAATAAAACCTAATAATGTTATGAGTTCAGTCCATAGTTCAGTATAATAGTATAGCCCAAGTGTCATGTCACAGTGCGGGACTAAAGTTGTTCTCCCAGTACCTTTAAAGTTACATTGAGCCTCTGACGCGTATTTGTTTTACTGGGATCTATTCCGTACTTCAGGTTATTTAACTCATATGACGGCGTGCCAGCCCAATGAGTGAAGAAAACCACCCCCTACGCCACTGGCAACAAACAATGAAAAGATACAAGACAATCACAGGATATATTCATTTGTTGATGTTACGTTTATACTTGAACACAATCTGTGGGATAAGATAGAAATGATGATGATTATAATTTTTTTTATCAAATCCATGCATTTAAACATGGTATAAATTAAGAAGGGTATGCACAAAAGAAAAACTTCCGTATCACCTTTTCGGAAAAGAAAATCATATGTCTATTAATGCATTATCCGTCAACCAAATTCGAGATGTTTTGATTGGTCAATTTGCCGGGTGTAATGAGATCGTACGGGCCGGCAGTTCAACCAACTGTCGGAAAATGCCTAAAGCACGAACTCTCTACCAAATGTTAGAACTATCTCTAGTAATACCAAATGTTATCTCATGTTAATCAGAATCCTCATTTTCGCATAAAACCATTTAATTTCATTTCTTTATTCACCATAATTATTCATGAAAATAAATCTATATAGGCCTAAGTTACACATAACAGGCGGGAGTAAAACCCATGGAGGGCTTGATTTATCCCCAAACACCATAAACAAATTGTGAAAGTAACGGTGAACATAAGTCAAATGACAATATTTACTGAAAATTATACACTGAAAACTTGACATTTGGTAATACAGAACTAAACTGTAGGCCTATAAATTAACTTTTTCTATTTTTGTATTTTATTATTTATTGACGCGTGGAGGCAGCGGTTGTTTCTCAAGAATTTTACATTTAATACAAGATGATGCCTCACACGTTATACACAATTAAATTATTCATAATAGCCTCATAACACAACTCACGGGTGATATCAAAGAAACATGACCACCTCCGCTTCAGACTTTTCTTCCTAAATTTAATATAATTCACAGAAGAAATTGATTTTTGGTTGACACGACCATAGCTTAAACATATCTGCTTCACGGTCAGTTTGTTTAAATGACATTACAATATCGGAAACATCATTTTGACAGCCGTTTTTGTGCAACGTCATCGCCTAATTACGCTGTCATTGAAATGTGGCAGCGTTTCCATGGTAGCGACAGTGGACATGGGAGGTAACTTTGAACGTAAACAAAGATCTAAGAAAAATATATTTTCTTATTGTTTTAACAGTAAATAAAAACTCACACATTGAGGATTGGCGGATAATAAATTCGTTAATGACGATTTTCACAAGGTGTAGGCCTACCGACAATTATGACCGTCCTTAAGTTTATACACCATTTCGCCTGCGGCTCAGGGTGTACGAGCTTAATGGCGGTTATAAAAGACCGTAGGCCCAACAACCTTTGATAAACGTCAATAACTAATAGTATCAGCACTGGACTATAGCATTACGTGCACGATCAAACAGTAAAAGCTAGGATAGTTTTAACAACTGTTTTGTAAAGCAAGTAACCTGAGTTACAATTTTCAAGAAGATATATAGCCTACAATAAGAGAGAACTTTTAGTTTGAAATATAATGTCCTATTCTTACTACGTCAGTTTCGAAAATATTATTTTCTAAACTGCTAAAACACGCAAACGGCTGCCATCACTTCAATGTTATCATATATTTTCTGACTCAAGATATGTTTACGTTGCCAAAAAATACCATGAGCACTAGGTTCTATTCCACTCGGATGGTACCAGTGGCCAGAATCATGAGGTCTGGCTCGTGGTTTATGTGTGGATTCAGAGATTGTGAGGTGTTCATTTTACCTGGTTTCCTCCCGGTTTTCCACCAAACAACGGAAATGCAATGTCGTCGTCGTATAAGTGCAATGCTCTTGATACGACGCGAGGCACCAAGCAACTAAATTAACAAAAAAGGCATTCAAGATTGTTCTGAATATATATATATAAAATTGTAATATATTGGCAGCTCAAACAAACCATCTCTACTCACATACGTTTAACTACATGTTGGTACTTCGCAAACAGTGGATGATTAAGGGCGTGGCTGACTGAGTTAAAGCCAGCCGCCATTATTTAGGGAGCTCTTAATATCTTGCACTTGGATGTTATTTGATACTACAACGTGCAAACGTTTGTTATGGAAGGGCCCCTGTTTGAATTACAGCCCAGGGCCCCTGTTTGAATTACAGCTCAGGGCCCCATACAACCTTTATCCGCCACTGTTCACAAATATACGGTAGTAGATCAGATGGGTTTCACTTACACGGAGCTCCAAGAAGTAGGCAGTCGGAAGTAGATCAGAACATACGGACATGGTTAATTTATTTTGAAGAGTAGGGTCGATTTGAGGCATTTTATGTGAGTCGGAATGTACGAAATACCTTACATTGACAACTTTCTTTAACAAAAATCTACCACAGCTTTACATTTTATCTTATACTTGACATGTAGTTAAGTATAGTTGTCCAGAAATATTCGCCGGTATGCTTTGAGTTCTAACTTTACAGTTTGTCTAGCTGTACACAGCACCAGTTTCAAGAAGGTATAAACTCTCTCTCCGTTAACATGTCGTCAACATTTTCGTGTTTGCGAGGTTTTCATGGTCGTCATGTGGAGAACTCATTAAAATGTCTGAGTCAACTTGATGCTGAGTGGCATTGTGCTGGAGAGGTACTGTAACATTCTCTTGCATATTGACAACTTTGGGTTGATATGTGGTAACAAAATGTAGACCAAGAAACGAAACGAGTGCTACTAGGGTTTGTACTAGAAGTAAATAAACGAACCAAATTGGGGAAGAATTTTCGAATAAATAACCTAAGAGATACAGGTGTGTCATTGAACCTACAAACAGACATATGTATATGAAGGACATTACTTTACCCCTGACTGGAGTAAGGTTCAACCCGACCCATGAAAGGGAAGCTGCAAATAACGGTCCTATAAATAAACCAGAAGATCCGACTAACACCCACCAAAAGTTTTCTGATAACTGAAAATGTTCAATTGCTAACATAACCCCTTGTGTTAAGTTTAATCCCAAAATACACAGCACCATGATAGTTCTTGGACGAAGAAAGTTTGTTATGATGACGCCTGCCAGTCTCCCTGCAGCGAATCCTGCCCAGAATATAGAGGTGGCGATAGACCCGTTAAGTTTATTCCAACCGAGATGTTCAACCACGAACGTCATAAGAAACATCATGTAAATCTTTTCCACGCATCCGTAAGCAAAGAAGTTCACAGCCAGAAGCGAACAACACAGTACCTTGGTTAAAATAGGGAAAGTAACCAATAGTTGAGCTGGCTCTAATTTCTGCGCATCCGTTTTGGTTATTTTCTGAAAACGATCGAAGTCCCCGGAACTGTAGACGATCGCTTTCAAGAGGAACATTACAGCAAGAGCAGCTATCAGAGATCCGGAAATTGCAAAAGCAATGTATACATCTGACTTTTCCATTGAACCTGTAGAATTGAAATCCGTCCTGTTTGTATACGATGTTGAATGATCCGGATCCGATCCGGTTCTGGTCACGTTATATGCATTTACAGAAAAGTGGTTAACTGATGAAACATTACGGAAGTTGAAGTCCTTGATATCGGCACCTACTTGAAGGCTGCCATTTGATTTGAGAAGAAAAGGCTCCGTAACAAAAGGGGAGATAATTCCACCCATGGCGAATATAAATTGCAAACCATGTAAGATGGGGCCAGCTTTCAACAACCAGATCTTAACACCTATCACAGAACTCCCTGCAACAGATAATCTTCTAAACGTTATTTATCATTAGTAGTAGATGGTCAAATGGTCATTCTCCTATTGATATTTAAAGACGCAAAGTGACAGTGAGTAAGCCCGGGCAAAGCTTTGCTTCTCGTGACCTGCATACGCAGTATTTAACAGTTGGCCTTTGAGCGAACGTTTGTCAGAAAACCGGTAATTTTATCTTAAATTAAGTGTGTAAATATGACTAACTATAAGCCTTTATTAATTTACTTGCTCAATAGTTTTTATTTAAACAGTGTTAAACTACGAACAAAATATCGTTCTTAAGGGCGAAGCTTTTGTTGATCTTTCTCGCTGTCCCTCTCCGTCCATCGAATATGTAGAATTATTAAATATAAATAGGATAATGTCCATCTACATTAGCAGTAGTACTTTGATTAATTGGAACCTGAAAAGAACACAAATACCGTTGCATATGTTTTGAAAACCGTTTACGTTATAAATTAACATTTAACAAAAAATAATAGCTTTAAGGATACTACCGCTAGTAAGGAGTAAAATACGCGACCCTTGTATTATTGTGGATTTTGCAACTATTTCCACATGATAAGTATAATAACCACGCATATATTTAGAGGGCGAAGGACTCAAAATGTGATGCATCACACAAATGTGATGCAAAAATGAGGGAAAACGGGAAATAATTTTAAGAAATTGCCGTTAGTTTCTAACTCTTATTTCTCTTAGATGCTTAAAGATGTGTTAAGCCTTTAAACTATAATACCGTCATAGGTTTTACCAAATTCAAGTTAGTGTTTGTATAATTGATAAAAAAAATATATGAAAAATAACATACTCTGCCATAAGCGAAGTTTACAGAATGTCAACAAATAAAAAATGTAAAAATTTTGACTCCTGACTAGTGTCCTTAAAACTGCGAGGGAAAAAAAAAGAAAAATTACCACGGAAAATAAATCAGAGATTATCCAAAGTGATTCCGAGTATTAATTTAGCTATAGTTGGAAATCTTTTGCACACAGCACACATTTTTGCTCTTCTTCATGATTTTGGTGTTAATGTGAAAATATTTGGGAATTGTCTCATACAATATACACTCCTGCCGCCTCAGTGTGGGTTTGCTGAGACTCTTTCGGATTGTGGACAAAATATTCATGTTATACATCAGCCTTGCCTACAAATAGTTCTAAAAAATATGAATAAATGAGGTTCGATTACATCAACATTCTGGACCAAATTCTATTGCATGCCAAGATTGCTTCCACAACAATCTTCTTCCTCAGTTTGTTGCCATTATATATATCTGTTTAATAAATGAAGAGATAAAAATTTGCTTGCCTCCATCGTGAATCGAACCCGGGACCTTTGGGCTACAGGCCCAACCACAAACATATTCAGACCGGGGGGGGGGGGGCTTACATATATACGCGCCATAATCATAATAGTACAATGGCTGGTATTTGTGCCAGAGCTAGTTCTCGATCTCTGAGAAGGCAAGTCTCGCGGGAACAGAATGGTGCCTAAGATCAATCTTTATTCAAGTAATTTTTAACAAAAAGTCAAACAACATGAACACTTTTTAGTCTGAAAGAGTCTGTCTCATAAAATTAACTCACTCCGATACAACGCCCAGGAGCTGCCAAGACCCAGGAAATTGTATATGCTGGCTATTGTTACATAACGCAGATCGGTGTCACCAGACATCTGGTGACATCTGCCTAATTGGATAGGATTTTCCTATCGTTATAATTTTGGACGGTTTTTTTTCATAGTAGGCCCTATACACAGATAACACTCTCATAGTTAGAACAGATAATACATGTAGTTCACGTGCAGACAGACTCGTATGCATGGAAATCGAACTTCCCAACCCTAGCTCTGAGTCAGGCACGTCCAAAATCGCCAGCGGTATAATGCCGAGATTTCGAAAGTATAGCCTATATAGGCTCCTGAATCAGCGGTTATTTAGGGGCCTATATGTACAAACACTTTTGTTTCAGTCAGTGATAAACTAAGACCGGTTTTCTGGAGATGGCTTTAGCCGTTTCTAGTCTGAATCTTCCTACAAACACTCATTGCATGGCTTCCGAGAAATTTATTTCACAGACAGCCAATTAAACGACGAGGTCCTTTGGTACCACTTAAACAAATATAACCAGACACAATAATGACATGACCTAATTGATTTCCTTTGAAATGCTCTCTCTGGTGGCCATCTCCGGCAAACCTCTCCTAATTTATTACAGGCTGAAAACAAAAGGGTCTGTATATATAAATAGCTGATGATTCGTGCGAGTAATATTTTAAAGCCACAAATGGGCCAGTGTTATAGCCTATATGTATTATAAGCCTAATAACTTTCAGAAACATGCGTGTACGGCAGGCCTACACTGATCGAACCCCAAACTCCGTACACACTTGGTGACAGCTTTAGGACATTACACGTTTATTATGTAGTATAATCAACATAGAAATGCTAAATCTGCTATTGATTTTTATTTTCAAATTAAGTCAGACATTATATAATTGTTTCGCGAAATCGGCCCGTATAGCTGGGAATGAGGTTACATATTTGGCGTGCTGGAAGACAACTCTCACAATACAGAAATATGACCTTTTCTTGTCGCAACAGACCTAATTGTGTAAGTAAGTTTTATTAATATAATTCACACTAAAATGGAATTAATTAAACTCCAAGGGTATGTCGATCGATATACAGTTTTAATATTATCGTTCTTTGCACTTTCATAAAAAGATTAAGATTTGTCTTATTAATTTGGTATATAATGCGATAATTGTTTCTTTATCCTATTTTTTTTTCTCAAAATATTATAAGCTTGGTTTGTTGGAATGTGATAATAAAAGCTTTTATCGACACACAGCCTTCGCCAGTGCATTAATCCAATCCAATTCATTGGATGCGTTCAATGTTAATTTAGTGCTGTACATTGTACACGTGTAGCTAGAGTCTATTAATTATCCACTTTTAACTCACGCCCTTGGAGAGTGTACGCTTCAGTGACTACATAAAACCTGCATAGTGTCGGTGTCTTTTAACAGGCTGAGTTCAGATCCTGTCAAGCCTATATTAAGTTTTCATGTCATAAACCCAGAAGAATAAGCAAAACAAAGGCAGTCCAATAAACCACGTGGACTTCGATGTTGTCAATCAGAGGCTCGTGTTTCCATGACAACGGGTCAAAGGTCAATCGAAATAAACAAGAGAAATCCCAGAATGCACTTTGTTCGCGCTGCGGAGCCAGCCAGCGTCGTGTTTGATTGTGTGCGTTTGACAGAAACATGTGGCGACAAATGTCAAATCTTCCGTGTAATTGTTGATTTCCTGTGATCACAAGTTTAATTTCTGTGATAAATTGTTATGGCAGCACCTGACGTACCATTGCCACAAATCGAGAGGGCAAAACAAATTAGTGTTTATCAAAATGGTGATGAAAAATGTCCAGGGAAAAGAATTGTCATCAACAAGAGGAGAATTGCGAACTTTGACGTTTTTTTGGACCATGTTACAGACACTTTACGGCCCCGATTTGGGGCTGTTCGAAGACTTTACACACCTGTTGGTGGACATAGAGTAAGAGATTTAGAACAGGTGATACAACGGGGTGAAAATTTTGTCGCTGCTGGGCAAGAAAGATTTCACAGAATTGGGTAGGTATCTGATTACAACAACAACGGAATGCCTTGGTTACCAAAAACTCGCCGAAATAAAAAGTTTTAAATTATGTATAAAGTATTTGGAATCTAATAATTACAGAACTTCACAATTAAAAATTTACTTTGAAGTTACGCAAACATAAATACTTTATCATAGTAGGCCCTTTTAGTTTATGTTTCTACTTATTCCCAGGTTAAATGAATTATATTTAACTAACGTTAAAACTCTATATTCAGTCATAGCGGACAATTCTTTTAATTCGTACTTTTCGGCCCTAGAAATCACATTGAACCGCCCCAATTCTAATAAAAACAGCCATCGACATAATCCTTGGTGTCTTACCTTTCGTTGTGAACATGGTATGGTAATCCAAAACAAATTCCTACCAGAAATCGCAATAAAAACGAACCTGGTCAGAAACTCTATCCATTTTTGTTAAACTGAAAAAGTTTAAATCATGCACGCGCCTGCATGATAGACAACTGACAAATGAAAAGTGGCGCCTGGTAGGATCGGGATTCTGACAAGGTTTGTTTTCAATACTTTTCATGGTCAGGATTTGTTTTGGATTACCATAAAAGATGTCCATAACGTAAGCTTATACACCAAGGATTATTATGATGTGTGTTTTTGTAAGAATCGCGACAGTTTATCTGGATTTCAAGGACAAAATAGACACCCGTCGTTAGGATGGCTGGTCAGTAAAACAGTTGTCCTTCACGTACGAATTAGAAAAGACTGATACCCGGCGGGATTGAAATGAATAGTCTAGGTGGTGGAGAAACTATCATAAAAGGTTGGCCAACAAACTTTGGGACTCTTATACTGTGATTTTGGTTGCCACCCTACTTGGAAATAAATAAATGCTATACTATAGGGCTGTGTTCGTAGGCTAAATTAAATGGCTAGACTTTAGAACCGGCCCAATAGAGCTAGGTGCCTATGTGACTTTAAAGTATCTTCTAACTTTCTGATCATAGTAATCGCGGTATCCTATTTAACAAAAGTTAATGTACAACATGGGACTTCCTCTCAATTTATTTTTTTTTGCTTTTCATCCTTGTAACACATGAAACTAGTTTCCCTGAAACATGGATTTAGTTTCTCCAAATATTATATTTATTTAGTTATTGGGCTTCAACATGGTGTCAAGAAAGTTGCACATGCAATTGAATTTAGATGCAACTCCCATTATATTAATACAACAATATCTATAATAATTGCACAGAACAAGTATACAATGATCAATTAGAAAAGAAAAAAAAAGCAACTATCCAAATGATAAATATCAATAGTCGGAGTCCTTTAAAAACGACTACACCGGGTGTTGTTCATGTTGTTTACACTACAGAGCTAATCTGCAGGTAGTCTTCTCTGATTATCAGATTATCTAAGCGAAGAATGCCGCTGAACCCCTTTAATCTACGAGAGGAAATGATTTACTTTTCTGATGTAGTTTCCCTTGTCCACTACTCTAGTTGAATGCAACAACTTATGCATTAAGAAAAAAAAAAAAAATAGAATCAATCTTACACCACGTGCTGATAGTTTACAAAACAAACAGAGCTGTCTTCTAAGGTCAGTAGCCGCAAATCGTAATATATGTATAACTGTGTATGTCTGTATTGTTTATACAGTTATATCTATCGATCTTTTTTTAGATCTTTAAAAACAAATTTTTTTATCCTAAAATGATTTGAGTACTATTTTCTTTTATTTATCATAACCGTTTCGGTGTCTAGCATGACTCTGTATGCCAGTTTATCGTTGCTGTTGTAAAAGCATGGCTTCTCTTGCGGAAGAACTATTCCATCTTGCTAATCCCACTCCGAAATTTCATGATCCTGAAGATGATATTCACGACGGTGAGTAAAGTTAATGCTTCTTATCTATGTTTTTTGTGGATATTGTCTTTTAATGTGACGAAAATTTAACCCAACGTAACTGTGGACTAGAAACCCATACAGAACTTTGCATTTACCACTGTTTTAAAGCGTGCATAGGCTACCTTCCCTCTTTAATACTTTCCCTTTTTTTGTATGTAATCAACTGAACTCCAGGCTCCTTAGCAATAAGTCTAAAAGTATAGGTCCTTGTCTTTTAGACTTATTGCTTTCAAACTTTCCGCATGAGTTGTACTGAAGTTGAAGATATATTTAGCCATATATAGTTTCATATTTTTGTTTTTATGATATCCGTGCAAAGTAACCATAAATGTAAATACGTAAATAATTTGCTATCATCTCCCCAAAATAAATTGAAATGAATTATGTTTTTGACTTGCTGGTCATCTTTAAATTCCAACATCAGGTTGCTGAGTAGCTCCATCGACTGTGATCAGGTCAGCTAGCTCGCTACAACTTTGGTCTTCTAGCCCGCTATACCAGAGCAAGAAATAACGGTCGGACATCGGACAATTACCGACCATTTCGAGGATTTGTCCGAGCAAAACTTGCTGTGGTCGGTCAAATTGTCCGAGCAATGAAAGTAACTGTAAAATACTTTTAATAAGCAAATTGTTGT
>JAUELC010079005.1:0-12134 GCA_031471745.1 Cryptochiton stelleri
CTGTCTGCGTCTTGTCCTCGGAATGTATGCAGTCAAACCGCGTCCAATGTGGGAAGTTAGCTCTTTGGCGTACTGTATTTGGCATCCCATCACAGAAATCTGTTTAAGTGTCTAACTTTGCAAATATCATGAGAAAAAGAATAAAGCAGATGATGGACGTATGAATTGTCCATTTGCAAGCTGTCAAACAATAATATAATTGATTGTAGTGTGGTCAATAATACAGGTAAGAGTACATGTATATTACTACAGATATAGGGTGACTATAGGAGCTGATATTTTTTACAAATGCGATGATAAGTAAAGTTAGAAACCAAACTCATATGAAATTCGTATAGCTAACCTGAAAGGCAGAATATTATCAAATGTTGGACCAACTGTTACAATTGATGCTTGGTATAACTTTTGAGATAGTTCGCAATAGGCTATTGGGTAAGGAACTATAGAAATAGTCAAACAGGCAAGTTATGTTTTATTTTAAAGTTGGTTACTCAAAATTCAACAGTTGGGCTGAGTTGGCTAATACGGTCTGGCCTTACCTTAGTTGGTATTTGTTTTTGTTTTTTCCATGTTATTAGCAGGCTCGGGGACTTTCGGGGTAGCTGCAGCAACCTACAATCAGTACAACTACATGCATTGCATTATTTATAAAATTTTGTGACATGCATAATGATAATGGTGTGTTTTACCAACAATTTGTTTTGTGTGTTTGATTGGGGTTTTACACCATACTTAAGGTTATTTCACTTATATGACGGGGTGCCAGCCCAATGGGTGAGGGAAACCATCCATGCCACTGGCAACAGACAAGATACAAGACAATCACGCGGGCAGCTGGAGGAAGTTTTGTATTGCCGTGGTGCTCTCAAAGCTAAGGGGCAACAATAAGCTGTTGTGGCGTACTGTAATTTGCTGTGATTGTCTTGTATCTTGTCATTGTTTGTTGCCAGTGGCGTCGGGGGTGGTTTCCATCACCCATTGGGCTGGCACGCCGTCATATGAGTGAAATAACCTTAAGAACAGCGTAAAACCCCAATCAATCAATCAATCAATCAAATCTGTCTTTCAGCAGTATATTTTCATCTGTATTTGGTTTCTAACATATCATTATAGATGTAACAAGAAGTAAAGTTGGTTTAAGTTTGGAAAAGGTAATTAAATAATGGTAAAACCCACATGAAACTTAGAAGTATGTTGTACATGTAGTTTTATAAGATTTTCAATAGAAAGGCCAAAATACAAGCATATTGTGGCGATAGTCCGGATGACACTGGTTTCACCACGAAAAACCATCTGTACTTCTCACAAATAGAGTAATATGTTAGAAACCAAATTCAGATGAAATTGTTCAACTGAAAGACGGAATACAAAATGATAATAGATCAGTGTAGCTGGACTCCATATAGCGCTGCCGTTGTGATTTATATTCCTGTTAATGTATAACTTTTGAATTTATCTAATCCCTGTGCAACAGGTATCTTCCTCGTGAAGTGGATCCTCTCGTATATAACATGTCCACAGAAGATCCTGGAGATATCAACTATAACCAGATTGGTGGCTTGGGAGAACAAATCAGAGAACTCAGAGAGGTATGTAAAAATCATTCAAATTCAGACGGATGGTCTCTTCAGATTTCGGAATTTTTTTGCATACTACTAGACAATTTAATAAACTGAGGGATAATCAGATTTCCTGTCAAATATCAACTGAAAGGTATTCAAACAAATGAAATTGTTTCAAAATGTCCAAACTGTCAGAAAGTATTAACCTCCAGAGCGTTACTTTTAATAAAAATATATAAAATAATATAATAATAAGTTTGTAAAAACCATACAGCTTCAGAATTGTATTGATTTTCCAGTTTCGTTAAATCAGTTAATAACGCAATGTGCGAGAAGACTATTCAGTTAATTGGCTCTGAGTCATTTTTGCTGCTAACTTCAATATTAACCATTCTTTCATCTTTAGGTTATAGAATTACCCCTTCTTAACCCCGAGCTGTTCCAGAGAGTCGGCATCACCCCTCCTAAAGGCTGTTTATTGTATGGACCCCCAGGAACTGGAAAGACACTGCTAGCACGAGCAGTTGCCAGTCAACTGGATGCCAATTTTCTTAAGGTCACTTTTACATCCTTGAGATAAATTTTACTTTTATATTTGCATCATCTTATTTAGTTACATAAATTAGAAATGCGTTTGTAATTGGTAGATTGAGCCACTGCCTTGTTAGACTTGTGTACAAAGGTCATTTTTGCCCAGTGATGTGAACTTTTTCTTGAGACATAAATGAGTTGAAGACCAGAGATTCCATCTTCTGCCTTTTCTATTTGTCCTTTCTTCCTTCTGTCTATCCTTTCCATCTTTGTCCAGTCTTTCCCCCACCCACTACAGTCTCTGTCTCTTTCCCCACTTTGTCTGTTTTCTCTCTGGTCATCGCTCAGCCAGTGATCAGTGATTATGAGAGCTGAGGGCAAACTATGATTAGTAAAATAAGATTGAATTTATCTATTGTATGCCTTAGGTAAATTTTCAACCTATAAATTGGGCTTTTGTTGTAGTACATTGAAAAATAAAGTAAAGAAAAAACTTTGTTTGCAATAACATTAGAGTCAATTTTTTGATATTTCAATTTCCATTGCACATAAATTAATATATTAACCCTTGCTACATATATACAGAAGTATTGGAAGCGGCATTTAGCAGCTGATGATTTTGTATGCAATTTATATGGTTTAATCAATCAAACAATATTTTGTGTTTAATTCAATCGAACAATATAAGCCCTCCTGTAATTTGGGTATGATGGTAATGTTAACCTTGATTATTTTTCAGGTCGTATCAAGTGCTATTGTGGACAAATATATTGGAGAAAGTGCGCGATTAATCCGAGAAATGTTTGGTTATGCCCGAGATCATCAACCGTGTATTATATTCATGGATGAAATTGATGCCATCGGTAAAGTATTAATTTAGTTTTATAATAGCTCAAAAGTGTTAGGCCTGATGTTGTCTTCCTTTTATCTTTCACTTTGAAGAAAATATTGCAGTGTCTATTTAAAATATAAATAAAAAAGAAATTTCATATTAGTATATCTTTACTTTGAAAGACAGATTTCAAAATTTTAATAATTTATTTAAGTATTTAGATGTTATATGACCTGTTATACTAAACTAAATGTTAAAAATGTGTGTTGCCAGGTGGCAGAAGGTTTTCAGAAGGTACATCAGCTGACCGGGAAATTCAGAGGACTCTTATGGAGGTAAGCCAATTAGCTTGGAACTGTTTATTTTTACTATTTTCCGATGTCTGGCTTAGTAAGGAAAGCATGTTCGGCTCATTTTCATTTTGTCTTTACTTAGCACTGGAGAAACTTAGTTTTCTAACAGAGCAAAACACTTCACATTTTATGGTTGTGTTAGTGTGACTACTGACTGTTGGAGTAGACCACCGTCATATAAGTGAAACACCCTTGAGCACGACATTAACTATTCAATCAATAAAATCAATCATTTGGAAATAAATGAAAACATAATTTTGCCCAGTGATGTGACCTTTTTCTTGAGGCAGCCATGAGGAAGATCAGACTATCTTCTGTCTTATCTATTTCTCCTTTCTTCCTTCTGTCTATCCTATCTATCTTTGTCCAGTCTTTCTCCCACCCACTAAACTCTCTCTCGTTTTCCCCACTTTGTCTGTTTTCTCTCTGGTCTTCACTCAGCCAGTGATCCGTGATTATGAGAGCTGAGGGCAAAACTTTAAATTACAAACATAAAAAATAAAGTAAAAAAATGACTTATAGCTGAGTGCAATAATTTATTGTAAATATAAAGTTTACAACTGTTATTAATCGATATGACATTTTGTCTTTTTAAGAATAAGAATAACTTGCCTGTCTATTGTTTTGCAGCTGTTGAATCAGATGGATGGTTTTGACGCTCTTGGTCAGGTGAAGATTATCATGGCGACAAACAGACCTGACACACTCGATCCTGCTCTATTACGACCAGGAAGATTAGACAGAAAAATAGGTATGACTCTCAGTTCAGATGAAGATAATCATCTTCATAGATTGAATGCAAAGTCTTCCACTCATCGCTATGACTTTTGGAGAAATAAAAATCGAATTACGAATGAATTATTGGGCTCCTTGGAATTCCCCTTGAAAATTGATCCCATTGTGTGTTCTTCTAAATATCAAAAACATGAAAAGTTGCCTGTAACTTCTGCAGGTTAAAGTAATATCCTCTTGACGTAGTCGTACAACTTCCAATTTGCATTACCTTATAGTTTGATTGAAAACACTGCACAAGAAAATATGGGCTATTAATTACCAAAAAACTCCCAGTAATGAACCCCCGTGAACAGGAAAGCTGTGTCGAGTAGTAGCCAGTCAACTGGATGCCAATTTTCTTTGTCAATTTTGCATCCATTTATTTTTACATTTATTTTTTCCCCATCTTAATGTGTTACGTTAATTATTATAGTGTTTGTCAGACTTGTGGACAATGATCATAATGCCCAGTGATGTGAACTTTTTGTTGAGGCATCAATGAGTTGATGACCAGATATTCTTTTTCAGTCTTTTCTATATCTCCTTTCTTCCTTCTGTCTATCCTACCTATCTATTTTTGTCCAGTCTTTTCCCCACCCACTAAACTCTCTCTCTATTTCTCTGCTTTGTCTGTTTTCTCTCTGGTCTTCACTCACCCAGTGATCAGTGATTATGAGAGCTGAGGGCAAAACTCAAAATACTAAAAAAAAAACGTAACTTATAGCGGAGTGCAATGATTTAATGTAAATATAAAATTTATAATTGCAAGTTGCAGCTCTTTTGTTAAGGAACCACATATTCTTTTGAGGCATTTGGTATCTTTCTCTCATTGCTACAGTTGTCTTGGAGTTAGAAAGTGCCCAGGGCACCATGTTCCAAGAGTACTGTCTTTACTCAGCACTGGAGGAACATTATTTTTCCTACAGAGCCAAAAGTGACATTTTATGGTTGTTTTACTATTAGTATGGCTACGTGATTGAAATACACTTGTGCATGGAGTTAAAAACCAGTTAATCAATAGAGGTAGGAATTGAAAAGTTACTTGCATATGTTCAGGTGTTGTTGTTTTTTTTTCAAGGCTTACACTGTAAAATAATTTGAATATGGAGTAAAACACCAAGTAAATAAATAATTTACTAACCAGAATTTTATTTATTTTCCAGAAATCCCTCTGCCAAATGAACAAGCCAGATTGGATATCTTAAAAATTCATGCTTCTCCCATTGCCAAACATGGGGAAATTGGTAAGTGTATTTGATGCTTCTTTAGGAGGTTAATTTCCGCAGGAAATAAGTTCAATTTTGATATTTGATGATCATCTTATCAAAATAATAATACGGATTTGATTTCATTATTATTTCTGGCATATGAAATTATTAAATTGTTTAAGATTTTTTTAATCATTTGCAATTTTGTTTGTTTGAAAATTGCTATCAACTCTTATCCAGTAAAAAAAAACAAAAAAAAAAAAACAGAGTTCTACCCTTAAATCTGAAGTCAATTTTGTCAGATATTTTAATTTATTGTGTATAATTTAATACACCTGAGGAAATTCTGTTCCGATTTTCTATGACACTTAATTAACTCTTTGATATGCTTTATTGTTGAAATTGTGATATTGAATTTATGAACTCTTATTCTCAGATTGGGAAGCTGTGGTGAAACTTTCAGAAGACTTTAACGGAGCTGATCTGCGAAATGTCTGCACTGAAGCAGGTTAGTGAAAACATACTGTAGTTTTAGAACCCTGTAAGTGGGACTTCTTAACCGTTACCGTATCATTGGTATTAATTAAACTCTTTTTTTGCTGTTTCCAAACGAATCTAAGCCAGCTGTTAATCACTTCATAAGAACCTGTGTAGATTTATGTATTGATGTATTAAGGATACGACCGCTAGTCAGGAGTAAAATATGCGACCTTTGTATAATTGTGGATTTTGCAACTATTTCCACATGATAAGTATAATAACCACACATATATTTAGGAAAAGGACTTCAAGATTCGAGCGGGCGGTTGGAGGGAGATTCGAAATATGATGCCACAATTATATTTCAAATTATTTTATAATTGGGAAAAACCTTCAATTATTTTAAGAAATTGCCGTTAGTTTCTAACTCTTATTTCTCTTCGATGCGTTAATATTTTTAAAATCTTTCTTTACATCTTGGTAGAAATGTATTTAAACTAAAATACTGTCATAGGGATTTTTCAAATTCAAGTTAGCTTTTGTATAATTGATTAAAATACATGGAAAACATCATACACTGCCATAAAAAAAAAATGAATTGAATTATAACTTTAAAACGAAATTGAGTATGGAAAAACTGTGTGATGGTATTTTAGATAATGATTTGTAGATAATGTATACCAAATTTCAAAGACTTAGTACAAATAGTTTACAAGAAATAAAGGATTTCCTAGGTGAGATAATCCCTTTTAATCCTTTCCTCCTGCTCGTGCAGGTAGTCTTTGAGACACATATTTTACACTTTAAATCTAAAAATAACATACTTAAAAAGTATCCTTAAGCTATAAATGTGTATGGTTATGTATTGGATGTATATTTCAAGTTATAAAAAAATTTTAAAAATTAAAAAAAGTGAAATGTCATGGTACAGTAGAATATTGTACTGCCGACTACCCTCAATATAGTGAAGTGGGACTTTCACTAAATTGCGTAATCAATCTAGAACCACCGACAATGATGGCCTCCTGGTAGAGTGGCTGCTACCGAATTGATAGGTCAAAGGGATTTGTCCCCTGTAGAGTCGACTTTTTGAAAAAGAGTATTTTGGCTGGCTGGTTGGCAGTGGCTTGAACTATGACTGGGCTGCATATCATGCCAAGTAACGTTGGTATTGTTATTCCCACAACCTTCAGTGAGTGAAATAACTTGTAGTAAGGCTCAAAACATCAAGATTGCCACCAATCTGAATCAAATCAATGTAGTGCCTGTTAGTCCTATCTATATATAAAGGAAAGTAACACAAATAGTTTTGGAAGTTTTTTTTTTTTGGGTTTTTTTCTGACCGTTTCACTCAGTTTTTAAGTAAAGATGGCCAGCTTACTGTAAATGTCATAAAAAGAAACCATTGGTTGAAACATTTACTACGATATCAATAGGTTATACTAATAAATTAAAATCATTACTGTATGTAGCCCAGGGATGTAAACAAATTGTTGAGGCATTGCTGAGCTGATGACCAGATACACTATCTTCTGTATTTTCTATTTCTCCTTTCTCCCTATCCTTTCCATCTTCGTCCAGTCTCCCCCACCCACTAACCTCCTTCTCAATTTCCCCCCTTTGTCTGTTTTCTCTCTGGTCGTCACTCAGCCAGTGATCAGTGATCATGAGAGCTGAGGGTTTGGACATAACATGGCTTAGTAATCATGATTTTCTTTTTTTGTTTAGTTGAGGGGTTTTTTTTGTCTTCATTCTGGGTAACATTTTCATCGGTGACATTGTGTGTACAATCACTTTATATATGGAGTAAACATATCAATCTTAGGTCCTGTTCACATCACCTGTTGTATTTTGTGGGTTACATTCAAGTTCATTATAATCCACTCACTTTATTCATGGTACAGTGCATACATCACCAATGTACAGAAATTCCAGTAAAAGTAAATAACATGAATGTAACAATTGAAAATTAACCGATTTCCATATTTCTTTCCACAGGTATGTTTGCTATCCGAGCTGAGAGGGATTATGTTATAGAAGAGGATTTCATGAAAGCTGTGAGGAAAGTGGCAGATAATAAGAAATTGGAATCTAAATTGGACTACAAACCCCTCTAAATAATCTCTCTTGTGAAATGAATGAACTAAAATGCTGCTACTACTTTATGAATCAGTGCTTTCAGTAAAAGACACTGATATTTTCTTTGAATGCTGCACTGTATTATTGTAAAAATAAATAACATACATCAGTATTCTACTTTAGTTATCTATTTAAATTAATCTTTTTCTTAAAGGACAAGATCAGCAATTTTCGACCAGATTTCACTATTTTCTACATATCACTTTTAAGATATGCCCGACTGCCCATATTTTATTGGCCCCAAAGTCAGCATAACGAACAAGCTATTTTGAATATCAGTAGTGATGTAAGTGGTCCAGAAACACAACCACAGTAACATTATAATAAATGGGAGCTTACGCAAAAAAGCTTTTTTGGATGCTGATATTTAACTGTTTTGAAACTTTTATCTCTCAAAATGTTATCTCCATATATATATATATATATATATATATAGCAGCGTATTTGAGTGATTGGTTTCTTATATACAGTACTGCCAGGGCCTCCGATGATCCCCACATCTCCCAACATCCCAGGGAGTTCCCCACATCTTGTCGTATTATAAATGAACATCTTCCCAGGAATTTCCCAGGAAGATGTGGGGATCGTCCACGGTAGATGTGGGGATCGTCCACGACTAATAAGGGAATCTGGACCCTGGCAGTTCTGTATATGTAGTATTTATGTAACTACAGGACGTTTCAAAACAGCAAACCTCGCCACTAAGGACAACTGTCCAAGCATGGGCAAGGACAAACTAGCCCGATCAGGTCACTTTCTTTGTCCCGGTCTGGTCAGGAAATTTGAATAAAGACACGGTCTTCTTGCTGTTGTACGGCCAGTGTATTCAGCGTAAGTTGTCATGTTTCTGAACCACTGACTTCACTATTGATATTCAAAATAGCTTGTTCTGTTAAGCTGAATTTGGGACCAATAAAATATGGGCATATATCTTTACAATTACACACGGAATTCTGGACGACAAAATGGCTGGTCTTGTCCTTGATGAGAATTTATTATGTAGGCTCAAGATTACTTGACAAATTTACTAGTCGCCGATATGTGAACGATTCCACAGAGAAAAATGTTCAGAATTATAGGCATCCGGAAATATTTCATGTGATTTGTTGTTGAGGATTACATAGTGGGAAAATCTTCAGGATTATACGGGGAGGGTATAAAATCCAGGTGGGCTCGCATCTTACACCTGCTTGTGATAACGATCAGCATGTGCTGTGAGTAAAGTTATGTGGAACATGATCAAAATCTCTTTAATGTCGCGCAGGCAGTTTGAGGGAGCTTCCTGTGATTGTCTTGTATCTTTTTGTTGCCAGTGGTGTCGGTTTCCTTTACCCATTGGTCATATAGGTGAAATAACCTTAAGTACGGCGTAAAACCCCAATCAAACAAATCTTTAATATCGCCCCTAAGCTAGCTAGAGTGCCAGATAGCGACTCATTTCAGCATGACGAGACCACATTTTTTTTTGTTTTTTAACCCACATTCTCACACTAGAGAGAATTCCGAAGTTGATTACATATTAACCTTTGTGTTTAAAGTTATCGCCATTTCAAATGTTTTGCACAGACCAGCAATATAATATACGTGAATTGTGTACCCTCTTAAATTGATTAATTTATCAGAATCGGCTAAAAGTAAGCAATCCTGTCGAGAACAGGGAGGGACAATCAGTAGAATGAATACATCACATCATTAGGATGGGCGAAAGTATATGCATTCTATATAACCACCTAGCTCAATTATAAATGCAAACATTACATGGGAGGTACCAGGTGCTCCTCGAGGTATTAAGGGGCAACAAAAACCTAATTTGCTGGTCTTGCACTCCGTCTTATTGGACCATGTTTTGTGTCGTGTCCGAGTGGTTTACCCCATCTATTGCAAACCATCATGAGTCAAAATACGGCATAAAACCATAGGCAAAAAAACATGGTTGATTTGTACCAGATCTGTGATCACATCTTCTTGAGGCCTGGTATTCCTCCCCTTGTCAGGTTTATTCTATAGACCTGGTAATATCTCTAATTGATCCGCCAGACCAAGATCCCTGCTCGGAGAACGTGGGTTTGATTTCCGTATGGGTCTCGGAACAGAATTTTTGCAGGCTAAGATAGTTATCCTAAAATAAACTGAATATGGAACATCTATCGGTTGTTTCCGGCTTCATTACCTATACCTTGGAGGTTCATCGACAACATCACTAACCAAAAAAGCGTTCTAACAATCACCAGATATTTTGACCAACTAACTTCCCGGATTCATACAAAAAAAACTTAGCAATCCAAACCTAGGGAAATGGTTGAAGGCCAACTTGCCTAACTACAGTTAAGATAAAAAAATGACACTATTCTCAATTTCTAGGCTACATGGTTCAAGCATAGTCATGCTGTCTTTACTTAGCACTGGAGGAATATTAATTTTCGAATGGAAAAAAAAACGCTTCACATATTATAGTTGTTAGTGTGGCTATTTAATATTGGAGTGCTCCGCTCTCTTATAAGTGAAATACCCCTGAGCACGGCGTTAAACAATCAATCTAATTCTGGATAAACCTGTACACATGGCTTTTTAATATACCAGTACCCTATGGAGGAATATCCACCAAAGAGTCAAATATATTGATGACTACGTGTAAATGACAACTTTATACTTGTGCCGAATAAAGGACTGCATTTAACCTTCTTTGTAGAAATATATAAATTAATGTTAAAACAACTCCTGAGATAACAGCATTCCAAGATTTATTAATAAAACTTATCATTTTTCTTGCAAAAAAGTAAATGTGTACATGTATAGCAATATGATGTGACATTTAGAGAAATATTAATCTATCAAATTGTGCATCACTTCCTCAAAATAGGACGGACAAAAATCCTATTAATCATTCATACAGCAATTGTGAAATATCAAATATGGCCTCTTCTACAAAAGTAAATATAAATATTCTCTTAGATACCATCTTCCTATTTACATCATCAGGTTTTGTGACATTTGGAAAAACACTTTATCACAATTGCATTACTGCATGATAAACATTCTCTAACAAATTGATACAAACATTTAATTACATACTTTGACACAATTAATAGAAATAAATTGGAGCAACATATATATCATTTGCAAGGAAACATTTCTAGATAATGGATAAAAAAAAAGGCACTCCAAAATTCCACTTTGTGATTTGATTCACTTATCAAATCAAATAAAAAATAATAAAAAAAACGACAATATGTAGCACTGCTACCTAATGTAGAGAAATTTTTGTCCAAATTTAGAACATCATTAATACAAACCACTTCAACAAATGGTCATAACTAAAAAATATTGCACAAAGCTCAGATCTCCTCTGAAAATTGTTCAGCAAATTGTTCATAGCTTTTCTGCTTGACATAAAACAACGAAATATATTTATCAGCAAGTCACTGAATGATAAGCACACGAAATAGAAGGCAGATAGAGGGTTAGTTGATACATAGATCACAGATCTGCTGCTCATCTCAACACTTCCCCCCCCCAGTCTCTGCTAGGACCCTGCCTTCCCTCTGTCCGGTATTACACGGCGAGATAACTGAAAATAAATAGAACAGTAAGTCAGTTATGGATACTGTACTTTATATTGTTTGTTTGATTGGGGTTTTTACGCTGTATTTCAGGTTATCTCACTCACATGACGGTGTGCCCGCCAAATGGGTGAAGGGAATCACCCTCGACGTCACTGGCAACAAACTGACACAATACAAGCACAGGAGATAATACATGGTGAAATATGACAGTGTCCTGAAGAACACATACATTTTTTTGACCGTATGGACATGAATCTTTAAATAAAATTATTATTATATGCCACATGCCAGCCCAATGGGCAAAGGAAAACATCTCAAACAATGATAGAGCTGAAATGGTCAACCGGTTACAGAAAATGACCAAATGGTTAACTGTACGGCCCTTATAGATAATGGACACGCCTAGAATGGTCGTTCACACCCAGCACTTAAATATTATTGTTCCTAGTACTTCCTAATAGCTGTATCTTTATTTGGAATTGCCAAAATTTGCAAAAAGCACACTGAAAATCCACAACTTTGGTTCAATTTCCGCAAACTCAAGCCAGTTACTATACATCGACACAATTGCCGTCAAGCCGCAGCAGTGTCATACACCTAATTTCGCGGTAACATCTTGCCTACTACACAGAGTTCAGTGACATTCTGCATCTATTCATAGCGAAGTAATTTGGTGTGAAAATGTTTTGACA
>JAUELC010079116.1:0-12134 GCA_031471745.1 Cryptochiton stelleri
TCTAACCATTGAAATCCAATTTGTATTTTCTTCGCACGCTGTTAACAAAATGTAAAAAAACATTTTTCTAAATCAAATGTTCACAATTGGACAATTTCAAGAATTTTTTTATAATTCTTATCAGGCGTTGAAAACAAAATGGAATTCTCCCTACTTTACTATAAATAGAAGCATTGGATGTTGTCAAATGGACGTTTAGCAATTGCTTAAAAAAATTACACTGTACCCTTTCTATGGAAGGTGCTTTATGCCATCCCCAATGGCCATATCTCACTCCCATACATAACTAAACCACCCACGAACGAATCAAAAAGATCACAAGACATCTTAAGACTAACAGAATGTTCTTCCAACTCAATTAATAAAAGATTTGCCGCTTTTACACCTTTATCAGCTAATGTTTTCTGAGTTTTAAAAAACTTACAATTTGAAGACAGTACTACACCCAAATAATTAAACTCTTCAACCGTATCTAGTGATTGCCCATCATATTCCAATTTTCACTTTCCTTTAACCTCCCGCCTTTTGAGAAGACCATTATTTTAGTTTTAGATTTATTTACCGTCAGTCCCCACCTTACACTATATCCATGCAGTAAATCAAAACTATGCTGCAGACCATCGGCAGATTCGGCAAATAGTACAACATCATCCGCAAATAACAAAAGATATATGGACAGATCATTTAGGGTCACATTTTCAATACTGTTATGAAGTAGATGTTGCTCTAGATCTTCAATAAATATGGAAAATAAAAGAGGTGACAACACCTCACCTTGTCTTAGACCAAGATCACACTCAGAGAAATCACTATGGTATCCACAATTATTCACTCAAGACTTAACAGAATAGTATATGGCTTGAACAGCTTTGAACATTTTACCCCTTACCCCTAATTTTATTAATATGTACCATTACAAATGGTTCCAACTACTGCAAGTTATATTCTTTAATTCATGATGTACAAACAAAAAAAGATTTAAAAAAAATTAAAAAATTAAACCTGGGGAACGTAGCCTTCTATAAGCGCCCCTCTAGTGGTTTACGTGAACCCCAAAACACGCACATTAAGTTCACCGTTCGGTTTAAAATAAATGTCGTTGTTGTTTACGATTATTGGCGTGTTCCGTTTCATCATAGGAATGATTTACGCCACAGGTTGAACATAAATCAATCCCCAGAATGTATGACTCAAACAAAGGGATGCCTAGGGTCATGGCTTTAAATATCAAAATCAAAACTTACATTATTTTTTTTTAAGCATATCTATCTCTACTTTAAGAATATATTATGGTATGTTACTGTTTAATGTTACTTGTTGCTAATAATGATATCCAGACGAGATTTCTTTTGCGCAATAACAATTCCACAAATTCTAAAAATTCAACTAAATTGATACCAACTGATGCGCGAGTTCGGCGAATCAGCTGTCTACCAGGTACAGTCAAGCCTCGAGCTTTGCTCTCAGCACTGACAGCAGTCTACTACTCCCCTGACACATGTCGACCTTCTTAAACCATAACACTTTGTGAAACTCATACATAAAGTTTAATCGGCCATCACTTATACTAGTCCTACGAATTTCATTGAAAAAACAGTATATATAGTAAAGCTATATACGGATTGGGAAAAAATCCTAGATGCGAATAGGCCTACCTGTTGGCTGTCTCCTTGTGGATGTACTGCACATGTCACATGGTATACCGTACGCTTGTTGGACAGCCACACAAGTTTTCAAGTACAGTGCCGTACGTTACCGGTATTTACTCAGTGAAGGACTGCTGTGGTGACAGTAGGAGACTCTCCTATCGAAATACAATATTGTGACAGAGAGTGACAGCGAAACTCCCCAAAACGTTCGCCCCTACAACGATAGGCCTATTTTGTAAATTTTAGAAACTGCTCAGTGGCACCCCCTTTAAGTGGCGCCCAGGGCACTTGCCATAGGTGTCATACCCTAGATACGCCACTGTATAGCTCAATGGACAATGCTAGGTTTACTAGGCCTACGTTCGGCCACATATAACTTATGTTAAAACCATCCTTGTGTAACCCGCCCATGTACACTATTCAATGCAATTCTACCCATATAAGCTTTCACAAGAAGAATTAAAATTTGAATATGAAACAAGGTTTTCAGTTTTTCAAATTATATTCCTTTATTTTAATTGATCTTGGCGAATTGGTTTAAAAGTCGAATACTTTATTCAAAGGTGACAAATATCGATGTATATATTCTTGCTGTCGTCTGTGGAAGAAGATTATTTTTCACAACATAGCATTTATACATAACCCTTGGCATTATGGTTGTTTTGACTGATGGATGGAAGTACACCACCATTATATAAGTGAAATACTCTTGAGCACGTCGTTAAACATCAATCAGTCGGTCAATCAATCGATCAACCGATCAACTGATCAATTAATCAATCAATCAATCAACCAATCAATCAATCAATCAATCAATCAACCAATCAACCAACCCACTGTTTAAAAGTCAAACTTCACACATACTCCGTGGAACCCTTTGGACCAGCACTAAATACTATATTATGTAAGTGAAAAATATAATCTCTTAAACTTTGGGAATTTGTTCTTAAAAGTGAACAAAATTTGCGATATAATTAAGTTGTCTATAGTACCTTTCCCTATATTGGTATAGATCTTTGGTAAATTTGTCAATTAATAAGAAAACCAATAAGAAAACCAATCCATAATGATGACAATTCGGCGGCTATTGATGACAATATTATTATGAGCATAATATATTCATTAAAGAGGTCAACCTATGCAATAGAATAAGTTGAAGTCAAAACACTCTGTAGGCGCTGGAGCTATTAAAACCAGACTGGTTTAAGTGCTTTACATCTGGCGCACGCGACCTTACATCCCACACGCGTTTCCTTCGCGACCTTGGCTTAATATGTAAAGAGTAAACTGCTAAGTGTAAAACCATATGTCCAATCCGTGTGGTCTTGCGGTATACAATATAAAGACTTATCCTAGCTATACAGGTGTACAGAATTGTTTAGACGGTAGCCATGTACACTGATATCCGACGGAGACGATATTAAGCCATGTAAAAAGTACGACGGAACTGAGATGGAGTTTTTGCTCAACATTGCGATTGGTCTGGCAAGTTATTAGGTGAATGCAAAAAATGATAGACTTAACACTGAGTTTTTTCCTGGACCATGTCTTTTTAGTATATAACATAATAAACAAGGGATAAGGGATCGAAAGGTCAGGGATGAAGTCCACGTGACGTCGATCACTTGGTTTCAAAGCGATGTTAGAGAGTAACTCTTACACCGCTTTGAAACCAGGCGACGTTATTAAAGGATTCACACCACTACCAATTAACAAATATAATGATTGATTGATGGGTGTTTACACCGTGCTTAAGGTTATTTCATTTATATGGCTGTAATATAGGCCTACTCCAACAGTAAATAGCCACACTAGCACAACTATATAATATGAAGAGTTTTGCTATGTTGGAAAAATAATGTTCCTCCAGTGCTAAGTGAAGACATCATGATTGTGCTCGGAACATGCTGCCTTTAGCCAGAGGGCTTAATAAATAAATATAAGGAATTGATATACAAATCCATACACATGAAATGTAGTGTTCTTTATACATTATCCAAGCACAAATATGCCTAACATAGAAGAAAAAGGAAGAGGGTTTGTTGAGCCGGGGATAGGTCCATGATATACGTACAGTACCCTCGCACCATTTTGCCATATCGTATTACCGGACTTAGCATGTTAACGGGGGTAGAGTGTATATGTGATGAGCCGGGGAATGCCAGTGGGATGCTATACCGTTATGATAACAAGAACATTCTACACGGCTCATCAGAGACTTCAATACAGTTATATGTACAATAACACCATACGATTAACGAAGAAATACACACCATCCACGTCCATTATACTGGTATTTTCACACAATATTGACATAGGGCCTATATCCCCAGTTATAAAAAAAACTTTCTTATAACATGATGACTTAATAATTAAAACTGAAACTGAACAACAAACTATATATAGACATCTACTACGTTACTGAAACCCAAATCAGATGCCTTTTTAGCCAGGAATAAAAAGTTATAAGTTACACCGGTTGTATAATTTAGCCCCATTGACAGTTCTCATCAACATAATGACTGTAATGGCGGACTAGAATGTTTACAAGAAGACTGGTCTGTGAAGAAGCAAATTAATTGATAGCTCACCCTTTGAACGGCCATGGGTATGTTAAAATCACTGCCACCCTGTAGCCGAAAACCCCATGGTATTTCCAGGTTAGATCTCTGTAACCATATTGTCTCCATTGTCAAGGTGTAGTGGACAAGTGGAGATGAACTCCCGGGAAACAAGGTGAAAATGTAACCAAGTTGAAGCGGCCTTCAGAAGCGGGCCCGGTGGGTTGCGTTGTACCTTTACTATCGTATCTTCCAGCCAGCCAGCCAGGGACTAAAATAGAAAGTTCTCCGTTACTTTGGCAACGAACTCCAATTGCGCCGAAATGTGCGCTGCTTTTCAACTCATACCAATAACTTAGCAGGCTCTTACAACGTTAACTGTTCAGCATGTAGATATATACCGATATGTAAAAAAACTAGTGTTAAAAATAACTCTGTAGGCCTATTAGCCGTGAACAAATTTCAAAGCAGCCACCAAATAGATGCGAGTTTAAGTACATTTGTTAGAAACGTCAGATAGAAACGTGAGATATTATAATGTTACTTATTACGTAATCGTCGCCAGTAATATTATGTACATTAGCATATGATTTGATCAAAATAAGAATAAAATAACGTTGTTGACGTACAAAAACATATGACATGTAAAAAATATTTTTTCTTAATTTCAAATAAAAATAAAATTGTTTTTGTTGTCTGTAGATATCAATTAAATTATTTTTTAATCATTCAAGTTTCGAGTCTTTATCTTTATTTATTCTGGGAATCAACTTGATTTATTGACGTGGTAGTTATTATAACACGTAAAAACTACCAACAACTTTAATGCAAAATCCATCTTTGTATCTATCTGGAAGGAGACAGCAATAAAATCCTCCCCCTGTAGTCACGTAAGTTCTGCAAAACGAATTAAATGGTTTGCAGTGTGTTTGTTGACTCACTCCATTAGGTTTTTAATATTCTCTCTACAACAAGTTATCTAGACGCGTGGGTGTTTAGCAAACTTTACGGTTTTCTCTTAAGATCGGAATATGTATTTTAAGGATGATCTTGGAGCCGGCAACAGGTCATTTAACTCTACACCATTCCTATAAACAAGTGTAACACTGTCTACCGATTTGTTGTACATCACTTCATGGGCCGTTCCATTTTGACACCCTCGGCTTTGCAAATTACAAAAGTGTTTATACTTCAAAACCCACTTGGGGATAGTATAGCTTATAGAGGAAAGTAAAGTTAGTGTTGTTTATGAAATGAGCGTAACAATTCTTCACAATGGTGCAGGTGCTGCTATATATCTTCTGCTCACCCACTCAGCTCACTTCAACCCTTGTTTCAAATATGGGCAAAGGGTAACGTAAAGAAGAGGTGAAGGTTAGCAACATGAGCCGAAAAACGGCATACGTCAGAACCAACTCACATTGGTATTTTTAGCCGAGGTGCAGTTTATCTACCTACGGGTTGCTATCTTCTAACTCTGCTGCTTATGCATAGTTACCATTCCAGGCAACAGTGTCTTTAACAAGTATTAGCCGCTTACAAAGCTCTTGGAGCCGGAGCCTCGCTGTGGGTTCAAACGTGGCCGGGTTCCGTCCCCAAATGATGGCGTAGCTTGTACACCTTAATCATGGCTAGTTTTTCGCAATATCACGTTCGGTTGTTTCGGGACTCCTTTGACACAGCCTGGGGTTTTCGGCTGCAGGGTGGTAAGGACCTTGGTCAGCCTCTCACCATCCAGCGGGTAAGAATATTCCATGATTTTTCACCTTTCGCACACTTTTGTTTTCTTACCATTTATAGTAGTTCGAACACATTGACTTAACGGAGAGGTGAAAGTACATAAATAATTACTAGCCTCCTTTCCGAATCCGTTTTCACACCACTCACATCAGACGTTCTCTAGAGGTAAGCTAATCCTATTACCGTTGAAAATATCCCTCATATTTACTGACCACCGATTTCTTTCCAACTCTTTCGAACACGTTACGCATATATGTTCCCAAGTACTGCGTTATGTATATACATATCTTTATGTTCATTGTATGGTTTATTATTTTATATGTGGTGTACTGGAGATAGGCAATCACAATTTAATGCCATCAAGTTGTCGTGATATACCGGCTGGATTTGCGATAATGAACAAACAGAAAATGTCATATCAGCAATTTTCTCAAGGTTACCCAGTCATATGGCAAATCTATGAAATCCGAGTCAAAACGAGAACGAGGCGTGTGCCAGGCCCACCGCTGTGAACCAATCAGAGACTGGTATGGTTGAGCTGCTGTCTCATCTATTGGTCAACCCGGGACAATTAACCTCTATACGGTTGAGATCGGTGGTAAACGAATGGATGGACTGTCGTCATGTATTTCCTTCTTGCGAACATTAAATTTGACCTTGCTGATAATGACTTGACCTCTCGTTGGCTTTTAACTTGAACTCGTCAGAAAGTCCGATACCATATGCTCTCGTTACATAACATTGATGATGTATACATTAACCTCGTGTTCATCTCCATCTTAAAGCCATTCATGACATCCATCAGTGTCGAGTTGCCTAAAGTGCCTTTTAACATGTACCGAGTGGAAGTACAAAAAGATATAGCTCATGATATTAAAGAATTATGTCTTATTTGTTTTTAATTCATTGATATTCAAACTATATATTTGTATTTCCACTTTTAATGTATACTGTTTTATTTTACATTGATCCTCCACGTAAAGAACCAACTACAGAACCGCTGCATTTATATTTCCTACTTTCTTAATAACATATCATCGTAATATCTTTCTGATATCGCACAATGTTGTGCATTATAATCGAATAATCTACTACTTTATATGTTGGAATGAAGTGGCTTAACAAAACCTATTATAAATAACATATAACATTTTCACTAGCTTTCGTATATGATGATGTTGCTAGTTTCTATATATATATAAACTAATATGCTATTTAAAGGTATGGGTTTTGTCGCGTTTTTTATAAAAGCTTACTGGCCTATAACTGCAATGTAGCGACTGCTCAGCTGACGGTGATTATATAGGCCTACGTAATGAATTGGGTTTGTATTTCTCTGCTTAGGAAAAGTGATTTGCAGTATATATAGAGACTAATTAACTCTGACACATAATTGTTTATTATAATGCCATGTTTTCTGTACCGGAATCTGTTCCGCGTTTACAAACATACCACATACAGTTGGCGTGATCACTGTGATTACTAACAGATAGAAAAACAATCAACAATATAAAGCTTACATACGCAATCAGACAAAACATAAATAAACCGAAACAACAACAATGACTTCCGTCTTGCTTGTGGGTTCATTCATAGAAGCAACATGGCGGATTTTTTTTTTTCGCAAAGCAATCGTATTAAATAGATTTGTTTAAAGTGGCTTATCCGGCAATTTCCAACCAAATATTAATGGAAAAGAATTTAATAACATTTTTAAGTATATTTTTTTTATTTATTTCAAAGATTTCCAACAAAAAATATTATACAAGATTATACAAGCAATCAGAGATTGTTTGACAAAATGCCCCCCCCCGGCCTATATGCACTTGGCAGGATGACAACAAAAACAGTTGCTGTAATTAATTTGTAACCGAGCAGGTGCTATCTACACTTCCAACGCAAACTATACTTTGGGATAGACAAGCGCCATCTTTATACTTCATTTTTGTCCATTATTTTCTAACAAACTATTTGCATCACAAAAAAATATGACATACAGCTAATTTGCATAATATTCGTGGACAGTTGCATAATTCCGTGAAATTTTGTCTACGTAGTAGTATGCAATCTTCTTCAATGCAATCTGTTCTATGCAAGTTTCAAAAGCTGAACTTAAACAGAAAGCAAGATACAGTCCGGACAAACTACACGGACATGGCATGAACAAACCATTTTGATGGGTAGCTAATTTGCCTAATTTATGTAGAAATTTGCCTAATTTCGTGAAATTATTTCTACGTTGCACATCTACATACAGAGAAGAATGTTGTGTATGAGTTTCGAAGTGAGATGTTAAATTGTCTCTGATATATGGCTCGGACAACACAAATTGATAAACAGCTTATTTGCATAATTTGTGCGGAAAAGATTTCTATGTTGCACATCTGCATATGGAGGAAAAATGTAGTGTGCAAAAAGCCTAAGATAAATAGTAACCGCGATACAGCCCGGACAAACTTCCCGGTCATGGTATTGACAAACAGTTTTGATGGGGACATTATTTGCATAATTTACTTGGAAATTTGCATAAATAGCGTAAAAACAGATTTACATGGCACATTTACATACAGAGAAGAATGTTTTCTAGGAGTTTCAAAGTGATATGTTAAATTGTGACTGGGATATGGCTCCGACAAAAAAAGAAAGAAAAACAGCTAATTTTAATAATTTATAGGAAAATTTCCGTGAAATTTGTTCAACGTCCATCATCTACATATATATATTTGTAATAAATAAGAATGCAATATGTAAGTTTCAAAAGCCTAAGTTAAATAGCAAAGATACAGCCCGGACAATCATTCCGGACGGACGGACGGACATACGGACAGAAACGGCAAAACCTATACTAGATGAAGCATAATGAAAGTTTGCAAAGTGGACCAGGCTATAACGGTATATAAATGTACACGAAGCTAGTCGAAACATTTAGTGAACACCACTCACTACTCACAATAAGATTGCTCTGACACCTGTGTATATATTTAACCACACACTAGAGATAACCATGAAACGTGGTTGTTATCATCTGCAGTTATGTAACTTTGTCCATGCGAGAGAATTAGAGTATAGAGTGACAGCGTCCTGGCAGCAAATTCACCTATCAGGCTTCCATAGAGAACGTTCTCTTGCCGACTACGCACATGACAAGGATATTTTCTTTTTCGCTTTAACATTCACGAGGAAATCAATTTTGTAGAATGTTTACAGAATTTTACAGAAAATCGTTCCATTTATAAACATAGATGCAATATTGGCCTATTGTTTTTCAGTATTTCATTGTTCAACATTGACTTAAGGTTTTTGTTTGTGTGAAGTTCTGGTCCATTTTCTTATACCACACACTTGTAAATAAACTCAATTTTATAGAATTTCTACAGAATGTTACAGCAAATCATTCCATTAATAAACGTGAATGAAATATAGGCATATTGCTTTCCAGTATTTCAATGTTCTGTTATAGCGAAGTTCTGGGCCATTGACTTATACCACACACTTGTAAAGACACTCAATGACAATATTATAAGTACTGAAATGGGGACAGAAACGTTCCAATAAAATTGACTATTATTAACATAGACAATTTCATTTTAATGATTGAATAAATGGAAACAATACTACTATAGCTATTGTGTGTTTTGTTTTATTTGCCGAGTCTTGATTACGTTCCCCGACCCCAGACTGATATTTGGTGGGAGTTCTCTGGTTGCTTTAGCCTTGTACAACACCCTATGATGACATCGGGTTTTGTTGCGAAGAAATGCGATTTGGTCTGGTCGAAGCCGTACTAAAAAACTGTACAAGTACGCCCATGAAAATACAGATTTGTAAACAAATAGTATACCATGGGGGCCCGAATCCTATCGTTTTGGCTTCTCTCGTTACTCCAACGAGATGCACGTCGCCGTTTCCCACGCGATCCGACAACATTTCTACTTCGCCATGTTGTCTCTGCTGCCGCACTTACACATTTACGCGTTGTCGACCAAATTTGAGCTTCCTACTTCCGCCCAGGCCAAACAGGGAGTAGTAGAAATGTTGTCGGCTCGCGTGGGAAAAGGCGACGTGCAGCTCGTTTGAGTGACGAGGAAAGCCCGCACGATAGGATTCGGGCCTCCATGGTATACTCGTTGTTGACAAATCTTTAGTTTAATGGGCGTACATGTCATCATCGGGTCTTTGTTTACATAGCTATGGTGGCTTCAGAGTTCTCCTAGTGGTTTTTACGATGTTTCCTACGAGTTTTAAGACAAGTACCGGCCCTATCCTCGGCCTGTCGGAGGGGGATAGGCCGAGACTGTGGCTCACTTGTAATGACTGCCCATTTTGATAATTGTTGAAGAACTGTAACCCTCAAAAAGTGGGCCGGTCAATATTTTACAGCTAACTGATTTAAAAGTAAACGTAGAAAAAAAAGGACTGATTCATTTTGAACGCAGTTAGATGGAGAACAACCACATGTGAAATCGTGAATTGGACACGAAACCTTTGCAAGCAAACTGTACTCAGCGTTAGTTTTTTAGGCGATCAACAAGATGGCTTTTCAATACCTCAGAAATAAAGTATCGACGGAGAATGATTAAATTATATATGGTTAGAGTGATACCGGCAGTGTAAAATCGTCAAATCAGTGTTAAACTATTGAGAATGACGTTAAAAAACAAACACATTAATAATATATTATGTCTAGATATTTATGAATTATTAAGTCATCATTCCGCATTTTTATGTACCTTATATATTTAATGCAAGCATATTCAAAAAGCCTCTTACGGTTATAGGTAGGTACCGCGCATTACTACAAACCGGCATTCGGTTATTCGTTTACCATCAGCTATTCTTCTCCACGAATCCATCATTCTGTATATACCTCCAGAGCTTTACCAAGTCATTGTAAACTAGCTGTATAAGTTACACCATAAGTTACAATGGGGAACAGCTGTTTGAACTTTCGGAGGCATATAACCATAGACATGTTAATAAACAGCTTTCTCTATATGCCTACCTTCAAATCTATTATATTACTGCTTTCGCAATATCGCACAAATCAGAACAATTGATGGGGAAATATTTCAATCATTAAAACAATACTAGCAATCAAATACATTGGAACCTGTTTTCGTTTCGTAAGCTGTCGTTGAAAAATGGCCTATTGATAAAAATGGGATGCGAGTACTGATCTAACAGCATGAAAGCATGGATAGGTTTCTTTTTTATATTTCTAAGTTTTTGAATATGTGTTATTAATAAATAGAGGATAAATTGCTTGTCTCGACCTATATATATATATTCTTAATGTTAATCGTATTGGCACAGGATGACAATTTATAAAACGCGATAAATCATCTCATGATCTAGATAAACTCTGAGACAAGTTTTTTCAATGGATTAATGGTATCGTGAGCCTATAAGTAGCTCAGTCCGTAGAGTGTTGGGCCTGTTACCCAAAGGCACCGGGTTCAAATCCTGGTGGAGGCAAGGAATTTTTCTCTCTTCATTTATAAAAATATAAGTATGGTATTGGGAAGGGGTAAGGGTTGTGTAAAGTTTAAATCAGTGAATCATGAATGTGCATCTGCATAATATCGTCTCATTACACTGCAACTGAATGCAAAAAAACCCCGACATCCTGTATGCATCCTCATCTCCTACAGGAGTTATATCTAAACTGCATACTTACATAGGTAATTCAACTCCGCAAACAGCCTTTACCTGCAGCCTACCGTACTGTATTATCACCCAACGGCCATTCTAAAGATAAAACGCGAAAAACTTACATTTTTCTTTCAAATAGCAGAAACATTATACGCAGATAGAAGCCAGTTGCTGAAAGGTTAATATCGCCATATGCCTGTACGTATTGCCTTACTGCTCTCTAGGTTTGTGTAATTGCTTTAGCACCATTATTTCGTATTGCTTATAATTAAAAAAAATCCGCCAATGCAAGTTTTCTGAAGAACATGAACTAGTTAGTACAGAATACAGAAGACATAGTCATCCATATCCAGGCCATTGTAGATCAGAAATACGAATATATACTTGTTTTATAATACACCCGTCTTAGTTACATGTATGACGGTCGTCCGTCTGGCTGGCTGCCCGTTTTTGTCCACTTTTTGGTTTCCGGCCATTAACTTGGAAATCGTTTAACGGATTCAGATCAAACTTGGTAGGAATATTCCATGAG
>JAUELC010079227.1:0-12133 GCA_031471745.1 Cryptochiton stelleri
TGGAGGAACATAAATTTTCCAACAGAACAAAACACTTCACATTTTATGGTTTGTGTTAGTGTAGCTATTTACTGTTGAAGTACACCGCCGTCATATAAGTGAGATACCCTTGAGTATGGCTTTCAACACCAACCAATCAATCAATCAAGGAAGGTCAATAGCCAAGGTCACCATCACAAATAGTACCAACTAATTGAGGAAGATGACATAAGTATTTTTGTTTATATTCAAGCTCAGGCAATTAAGTTACGAAATTAAGTGGGTTGTTAAAGGAACCTACTACCTGCTGTTTAGCTTTCGTCCTATTACTGGGAGAAATACTGTGATCAAATTTCTTGTTTTGATTTCATCCCAGTCGGGGCAAATGGAATAACATACAAGCAGCAGCTGTTGGCTTTTTCATCATTTTAACACAGATAGAGCCCCGTTTTAGTGCTAAAAATACTTCTGATAGACAGGAAAGTATTTTGAGTTGTCTGAGAGTTTCAAAGGCGGCATCCTATTATACCAAAAGGCAATGAGATTGATGCAAACAACTGGCTGTGTGTGTCAGGTTGATTTAGTCAACAGTTTTGATAGAATATTAAACGGTAAAGTTCTCCAAGGTTAACTGAAAATACAGAGGTGGAATTTTAAAAACTTATATTATTTTATTATGTCCCCTTTGTGAATGTGAAAAGGAAATGTGCCTGTTAGGATAGTTTGGTCAACAGTTTAGATGGGATATTAAACAGAAAATTTGTAAAAGCTTCTCCAAGGTTTACTATGTTACAAAAAAGAAAATAATTTTATTATGCCCCCTTTGAGAATTTAAATCGGGCATTGAGTTCCACCTGTCTGTGTTTGTCAATCAGTGTGTGCGCCACAGAATTTTGTTAGCAAGAAATGTCAAAAACTAATTGAGATACAGGTCTGAAATTTTGTATATGGATTCTTTAACCAATTAAGCGGACCTGATAATTAAGATTGTCTTTTTGTCGCATTTTTCTATTTGTTTGTCATTTCCACCGTTGTATGGAGATTTTTTACCAACCCAGCAGTTTTATAATAATATAAGCATAGTAACAACTCAGAAAAAGGATGCAGGCGGATGGAGGGAGCTTCCTGTTGCCCTGGTGGTCTCAGAGCTAAGAGACGACACGAAGCCGATCTGTTTGAAGCACTGTTAATTTGCACACTTTGTCTTATTGCACAATGTATTGCCTCCTGTGATTGTCTTGTATCTGGTCATTGTTTGTTGCCAGTGGCGTCGAGAGTGGTTTCCTTCACCCATTGGGCTGGCAAATATCATATGAGTGAAATAAGTACGGCGTTAAACCTCAATCAAACAAACAAACCAAAAAATATAGGGAATTCATGATTGAGTCAACATTTCGGTTTACTGACCAACCAATCATCAGGAGTGATAGTGATCATCTATATATTTATAGCAATGATTAGCATTGTTATTGTTATTTCCTTAACTCAACGATTTTCATAGTGCAACTGACTGATCCAAGGTGCCACCAACTCATTACATTTTTCTATCAGAATATATTAATTTATTTATCAATTAATGATTAATTATTTATATTTGTTTTATATTTATTTATACCATAGTATCTACTCTTCTTGCTAGTTAATTAACAGAAAAAACTTACGTATTTTATATATAAATATCATCATCATCAGTTGTGTACAATATAAGCTGAACAGCTTAATGTACACTTATGTTGCATAATAAAGATATTTATATAGCAATGGTTAGCAATTTAAAAAATATCCAAATGGAGGGCATAATGGGATATTCACATTGGTTGGACCGTGAATGATGGGTTTTCTACATTTATATTTTACTGACTAACAAGATGACAAAAAGAAATCAACTCCAGAATAAAACCAATCTACAGATTTCTTCTCTTTTTTTGGTAATTTAATAATCAAGTTATCGAAACCGAATACAAACATTGCAACATACGTGCATGCATATCTATACCACGCTCATCAACAAGATGGCGTAAATTAATCGATACCAGCTTGAAACCAATTGACGCATATCTTTTTCTCAGATTAGTAATCAAGAATGAATTGGTCGTGTATTTTTGAATATCCAAACGCCAATAAGACAAATGAGGGCAGAAAACAATCTCTTATTTGAAGTAGCATCTACTTTTTTTTTCGGCACAACAAGTGATTTGATACTATTAGGATATTGAAGGCAGCAATGGGAAACTGCGAACAATTGATAAGAACTAAGTGTAAAAAAGTTTAATGGTAATAGTGAGTTGGGGGGAAAGCCATCCATCATTGAACCAGAATCATCTGTCATACAACCACTCTCATCTCCCTAATGTCTATCTCATTCATCATTCTCTGATAGGCAAGGTCAACCAATGTCAACAAGCAATTCTCAATGTAAGAGTACACCAAATTTATGCTAATTTCGAAAATGTAGGATTTGAAAATTTGTAATTTGTTTTTTATGTAAGTAGAAATTCGCGAAAATCTGTAGAAATTTGTGAAATTCTGCGTGTAAGATTTCACAAAATATTTGTTATTTGGACTTGAGTAAAAATGTAAGATAACAAGAAATTCATGCACATTTAACTTCCTGAAATTTGTAATTTGGACTACAGTGGACATCAGGGATATTCTGCATGTAATACCACACAAAATTAAACACACCAATATCAGTAATTGTTTGTAAATTTGAAGTAGGAAAAACAAGGGTTAATTGATAACAAAAAACACCAAACATATTATATGCTTAAAAACATATGCTTTGAATTTGTTAACATATATAGACCTGCCATGCTGTATATATTTGTCAAAAATGTTAACAAAAGTGTTGACAGTCACCTTGTGGTACATGTCATGCCACTTTCAATACTTACATGGACCACCCCTGTTATTTTTGGTTCTGAAATGTCCTGGAAAATGAAGGACTATAATGAGGGAAACAGAATTCGTGTTAAGAGACATATTCCAATCAAGCTTTAGGAAATGCTCTTATAATTTGTATTTAAATGGATTTTCGAAAAAACATAAACATTTCAAATTTCTTTCAATTTTCTTAGAGATGACATTTACTGTCATGCATTACTACTTTCCTTTCATTAAAACAAATCTACACCCAAGCTACTTATAATTGTTTTGGAGAACTTTTCATACTTTTATTCAGACAGAACAGTGCTAGATGGGTTCAACAGTGAACCCAGCTGTGTATCTCCTGTGTTTTAGAAGACAGGTGTGGCTAACGGTAATGTTATTTGGAAGTGTAGCTGGTAGCTACAGCACAAGGGAGGGGAAGAATCTTATCCGAATTCTCTGGGTGAGACACGCACTGGAAACAACACCCTGATAGGAAATCAGTTGAGAACACTCCCGAGAAGCAAGGGTTAGCCCATAAGTTTATACTAGTACCGGCTCAAAGAAAGGCATAATTCCCAGTTTGCCAGTCTGCTTGTACATGCATATTAAAAACTTGTACCTGAATTATCTAAACATCTCTCATAGAGTACCAACGCCTCCCGTCATATGAGTGAAATAACCTTGAGTGAGGCGTAAAACCCCAATCAAACAAACAAAATCAGAGTGCCATAGTTTGAGGCTCATTTGTATTAAAACCCTTGAATGCATTAAGTAGTATATAGATCTCCAACAGTATATGTGCTGTAAAATTCTAATAAATGACACATGAAAATTCTGTGAAATTCTTAAATTTTTTAAAATACTTTAAAGGCTTTTCTAAATGTCATTGTTGTTTATTGTTTCAAAAATTAGAATTCAGATGAAATATCTTGTTGGGCATTTCATTCCATCATTTTAGAAGTCTAAGCTTTGAGAGTAATTTTGTTTTAATTATATCCACACACGCAAGCGGAAACTTCCTGTTAAGATTGACATTTCAAAATTTCTGATTGACAGTTCATCTCTTTTCCATACTTCTTTCAAAGAATGGCTTATGGTGGCCGCAGCTTGGGTTTCTTTAAGAAATTGTTAAGTTTTGTTGACACTGAGCCGCCATAAGTTCCTCCAACTTTTCTTATGTCAAAGTCAGTCTGCTTCAAAAGCATAAAGTTTGTGGAGTCTTTTGGAGATTGCTTTGAAAGATAACTGTATATCGTTGAAGTTGGAAATGTAAACAGTCTTCCTTGTCTAGATTGTGTTATGAACATTGGCTCAGCAAAAGTAAGTTGAATGCCCTCTTTGTACTTTTATCAGTTTGCAGAAAGTCCTATCTGAGAACTGTGATAAGATAGTGTGTGATCTGTTTGCCAAATTCATGTGGTGGTTTCTTTTTTGTATTATTATGAAACCAAACAATGATAAAGATACTGCAGAGCTATCTTTGTACTTTGTATGTTAAAATCAGTCAAAGGTAGAGCGATCTCTTTTGGAGGGAGGTTGGAGGGAGCTTCGTGTTGCCCTGGTGCTCTCAGAGCTTTTGGCAACAATAAGACATTGTTGCATCCTGTTTTGTCCTGTGATTGTCTTGTTTCTTTTCATTGTTTGTTGCCAGTGGCGACGGGGGTGGTTTCCTTCCCCCATTGGGCTGGCACGCCGTCATATGAGTGCAATAACAAGTACGACGCAAAACACCAAACAAACAAACTTCAGTTTACTGCATGTAGTGAAATGTTTATGTTGTCTTCATGCTCCTTGAGGGTGCTTAGGGGCAACAGAACTTGATTTGTTGTGGTGTCTTCCACTGAAAATTACGGCTTCATCTTGTTGCACAATGTATTGGGTCCTGTAATTCTCTTAAATCTTGGCAATGGTTGTTACAAGTGCATTGTGCCATTGTTTGAGTGAAATAACCGTTAGTATGGTTTATAATCCCAAACAAACAAACAAAGAATACACAATGTATAGAATTTCTGTGCATTGTATGTTATTAGCATTTATGTCACATGTGTGCAACGAATCATTCAGTATAAGCCCTGCTGCTTGACAGGCTTTTGTTTGATAATGTCTACATCGCCTTACATATGTGCCATTTCACAATGGAAAACTTGGATTAACACTAACATTAAGATACTTACATTAAGATACTTTGTCTGTCGCACCTTGTATATTTATAGAACAATTTTTCATACTAATACAGATATTAGTGTCACCAGTATATTATTTCTTTATCAATCACAACATGAAATTGCATTGTTTAATAAAATTCTATTTTTGCTTTCTTTGATGTCACAGTCAAACATGATTTCCTGTATTATTTTATTTTTTCTCTAACTTACTTTCTTTTTTTACATAGCAGGGAAAAAATGTCTTCTTTGTTTTGACAAAATATGTTACTTTCTTTTTCTTACAAAGGTCTCCTTGACATCAATATATATTTTTTACTGTCATTTTGCATTGTATTTTTGGCCATTTTTCTTTTAAACTTAATTGTTTTATATTTAGCATTGTTTTATTTTTTTATTTTGTGTCTCGCTGTATTATATAAGACATCAGACAACTTCTTATTTATATGTTTATTCACCCATCCAGAAAGGAAGCCACTGACCATGGCGAACTGCCCACCTAACAATTATTGAGTGGATTGGTAACTTTTGCCAAATGTGTTTTTTTGGGCAAGCAGTTCTCGAGTTCGAAGTGAACCCTGGCCATTGACAGCATTCTGGCATTTGGCACCACAGTCATTTAAGTGAAGTAACCTTGAGTTTGCCTTGAAACACTGTAAAAATGAACATATTTGTGTCCATGTTCTTTATGTAAAGTGCTGCCTCAGTATTTACAGTCCAAGTTCAAGACCTTCTGCCGACCCAGGGTATATGCGGAATTCACTGATGACTGGTGATTTTAGCAAGATTTCCTCATTATTTTCCACCAAAACCCTGGTAATGAAAAGTCGCCATATATTAAAATATCATTGGGTATGTACTGTGTTAAAACAAAAAACAACAAACAATCTTTGTGTATAATTTCCTTCAAATAATTGCCTGTTGTTTTTTAATTTTAGTTTAAATTTATGTATTCTTTTTCTTGAACAGATTATACGAACCATCATCACGCCGTCCTGTGGCTTTCTCAGCTAACACAGATATGGGATTAACAGATATCGAAATGGCCAATACTGTAGAATATGATGACACATATTTTGATGATAGAACGTTTGAAATGGAGTATGAGGTAAGTTATTCTTTATCAGTTAGCGTAAAACTTCTATCATTTTGCGGGGGCCCTGCCATGGCTCATTGGTTAGCGTGTTTGAACTTCTGATCCATCTTTGATGTACCGCAAAAGTTCAAGTGGACCAGATGTATATGAGAGTGTATACGAGGCTACCACTGGGGTGGTTTGTACAACGTTTCCTCTTGGTTTTCCACTGTATTAAGTCAGGCAGAGTGAGAAGTGGATAGTCTTCAGTCATATAAGTGAAATGCCCTTGAGAGCAACGGTAAACACCAATTAAACAAATCTATCATTTCGGACAGTACCAGTATATGTGATAAAAATATTCCTATCAACAATGTTTCCTTTGTTGATAGCATTGAACCTACCTGTTAAAATAACATGAGACACATGACCTGAAAAGCAACACCTAGGTGCAAAACATGACAAACTAGACAGTGAGAAGTGGATATCCGTGGTCATATAACTAAGTGAAATACCCTTGAAAAGGACATTAAACACTTATCAAACAAACAAATCTATCATTTCGGACGGTACCAGTATATGTGCAAAAAATATCACTATGGATTGTTTGTTTGTTTGATTGGGGTTTTACGCCGTACTTAAGGTTATTTCACTCATATGACGGCGTGCCAGCCCAATGGGTGAAGGAAACCACCCCTGACGCCACTGGCAATAAACAATGACAAAATACAAGACAATCACAGGATGCCACAACAGCTTCTTGTTGCCCCTTAGCTCTGAGAGCATCAGGGCAACACGAAGCTCCCTCCAACCGCCCGCAAAAGCATGATTCTTTTGTTGATTGCATTGAACCTACCTGTTAAAACTTTGTTTGTGCTACATGGCTATGTAAGCAACAGAATATCATGAGACTCATTGCCAGAAAAGCAACATCTAGGTGTAAAACATGACAAACTGGACATTGGAAAATAACCTGGTGATATTTTATCGGGAAAATTTGTTAACAGACTTAATGGTTTACAGGTTTAGGTTTCCAAGTGTGGTTTAAAACCACACCACAAGAATAACAGTTGACAACTTGATACATTACATGAAGAACAAGTACAAACACGTGCAACACATGACACACAAAATGCTGAAAATGGGTACAGTGTATGTGTTATTTTGCAAAATTTGTTTTTAGATATGTTTTAGCAATAAAGAAAACAGAACCCCAAAGTATACCAATACATGACACACATAAAATGTCAAAAATATGTGTACAAAATTTGATAAAAGATCTCTTTGCTCACTTATTGACTGAGATGATATTATAAGCCATAATGGAAACAGCTAAAAGAATTATATCAAATAACACTTAGGTGTAATGCATGACACACATAAAGTACATGACACGCCAAAATTCTGTGTACGAAATTTGATCAAAGATATTGCTAATTTTCAACCCTGGTTGTTTATAATGTGGAATCTGTGCTCGTGAGTAAATGATGAAGATTGACATCCAAAGGAAGGACACTTTCCCTTTGGCGCCAAACTTGTTAAATGTTGTTTTGTCAATGACTTTGCACGACCCTAGACATGAAAAGATCAAAGCCTCAGCGGTTAAGTTCATTTGATGGATAAAAAGATATCCATTGGGACGAGAGAGAACTGCACGAGAAAATGGGGTCCAATTTGCTCAGTGTTTAAATGCCCCTTTGCTTGACCTGAAAGGCTCCAGCTTTTTGTTCACTTTGACAATAAATGTTGGCCCAATATTAAAAGTGCTTTTGAATGCCATATACCGTCAATTCTATATCTTTTACTCTGAATTTTGTTCCTTGTTTTCTGATCACAGCATGTATCGTTACTTCTGGAGTACTAAACTAATACGACTACTCCAAAGAAATAGGCCAACTTAATTAAGCTTAATTTTTCCTTGGAGATGATATGAAATAAAAAGATTATGTATTAAGTCAAAAAAAAGTTTCCTCCTTAAGTTTCTTTGTAGTAGCTTTTGATAAGGCACAGAGTATTACAGTACACATGGCACAGATGTGTCATGCTCTGTTTACATGAAACATGTATTCAATTTTATAATCTAGCCACTTCAGGTAGAGGACAGGAGGAGAGTTTTTGTCGAAAGTCAAAATTAAAAAATCCACTTTTCAACAAATATTACCTTATTTTATAAACAATATAGGGACTCCAAACCTGTAGTTCAGTTCTTTAGCTAAAGTCAGAAATTGCTTCGTCAAATTTGACACAGTTCTAAAAATTGTATTATGACTTTATGAGAATTGCAATTCCAGGTCAAAACATCACACCACTATGCAGACAAAAAATATAAACTTGTACAAACGATACTAAGAATCACAGGTAATACAGCCGAACTAGGGGTCAGTAATGAGCCCCTTTGGCTGGGTACCTGTGTGCTTAACGTTGTCATCTGAAAAGAAGTGTCTTGTTGACAATAGGGTATCAGACTTCAGCTAGCATTATTCCTTTTATCAAGGAAAATTCTTGCTGGGAAAAAGGGGACAAGGTGCTAATTCAGGTAATACCATTGTGAAGTAAAATCTTTGATCTTTCCTAATTCACCTTTTATACCTGATCTAGTTTTTGGCAGTGGTTTGGAAATACCTGATGCGAGAATAACACAGGCAGATAGGAGTAAGTCAGATCTTGATTAAAAGTTTGTAACTTGGGCTATAATTTGGGTTTTAAGTGAATTAGTTGGATATTTTATGAAAAATTTTCACTTCATAAGAAAGATTTGGGATACTAGGGATTTATTGATAAGTTGGGATACTGGTGGTTTTAGCTTTAATAAAGTAAAATGAAAAAGAAAAAATGCACAATAGATGGGTTAAGGTATATTGTTAAACCCAAACTGTTCTGCATTCAATTTTCTGATACTAGATTACAGTAATATATGTTTCTCCATGTGAACACGATCACATCTATTCTAAAGGGTACCAGAGCCCAGTTTTCCCAAAGACGTCCCATCGCTAATAACAGATTAATTCACTAATAATGGCTATAAGAGAGAGACCTTCAGCATGGTGTGAAGTCGACTATAATCTAAGATTAAGGTTAATATCGTGTTGAAGGCTATACGTAAATAGACAGTAATCAAATATGCAATATCAATTGTGTGATTGACACTTTCTGGTCAATATCTGCAATGAACATCCTGTCCATCTTATGCTGACTATATTAAAAATTAATATCAGATTTCTATTTAATTTGGGTGCATGGCCAATATATGGTGTGTCCGAGTAGCTGTTACTTAGCAATTGCCCTTCTAAATTCCAAAACCTATTCTTTATTGACCTTCAAAATCCATATAAGATGTGAATTTAATTTGGTTGTCTTGTCGATATTTGGCACTTCAAAGTAGCAGTTCTCAAAGATTTTCTGCACAACAGTTATTATTGACATTCAAACCAATATCAGTTCGGTATTTAATTTGTGTATCTTGCCGATACATGATGTGTCGAAGTATCAGTTTGGCTCAAAATTTCTTTTCTAAATTGCAAGCAATATTCATGCAGTATTGACTCCTGTGACAAGTTGAATTCTTGCAGTTATTGGTTGCCTTGTAGGTTCATCTTGAATGGTTGTAGCGGTCTATAATTGGCCACGCTACGAATAACTTTAGTTGACAGGTTATAGCTAAACAGGAAAACTCTTCCGGAAGGGCTCAGGATGTCCAAGGGAATATCTGTCAATAATTCTAGTGTCTGGGGTCGAATGCCCAAGGTCACTACAAAGACTTCTCTATGTGGTGGAGGTTCTTCTATGTCACTGCGGAAACCATGTCGCCCCCTTACCAATTGCTACAATATTGCCACTGAAATCAATTGCAGTATAAAATTTTCTCTTTCATTTCTCGAGCTTTCTCTTTGTATGGAAACACAGTGACTTCCTCCCTGTGGAGTGATAGCCGAACAAAACGATGGCAAGCAAACTAAAATGAAATTCCCATTACGCCAACGTACTTCGCAACTATGGGATAATTATAACGGTACGGAAGTAGCAAAGATTGCCCCTTATTTGTATGGAAGAGACAGCAAAATCAATAATTAATTTCTCCTTACTTGGTCGCTGTTTGAATGATGGCGTTCATCTGTCAAAACCAGACTCCGATCGGAATGATGGAATTCCAAAACAACTGTTGCAGATGCCGAAGCGGATAAAAAATCGAAGTTGTGCTAACCTTTAGAAACACTTGAATGTATTATTTGATTCAGGATCTGTATACATTGCTTGAACATGGTGCAGGTGTTCTGGGGAATTGGAAATTGCATTCTGGGATTCCTGTAGTATGTTCAGAAAGCTTCTTTCTTATATATTATTTCTTTGTCAAGTTAACAATAGTTGTGTGCTTGACAGAATAACAAAATATTAAATATCCTGATGTTGGATAAAATATTCAAATTTTATTAATTTCAAATTTGTAAATATATATTGTCTCTGAGAGTTTATTGAGGACATGAGACGATTCATTGTTTTCTAATAAATCAACATCCCTGTGCCAGTGTGATTAGTTTTTGGAAAGACAAGATATATCGCTTTTAATTAATCGTCATACCTGTGGTAGTATGATTATCTTTAGAAAGATATTTTATAAATGCAGAGAGTAAACAAATAGCAGGCTTCCACTTGGATTCACATCCAGGTAATCAAATTGTCTAAATGGGCCCACACTACTAACTGAGCTACAAAGGCTCTTAATAGAACAAAACCCGACTTATCAACTTAGTGGAGACTGCCCATGCATAAGAACTTGTTGTACTCTTGTAGTGCTTTTTCAATACCCTATATTTGTTGTCTGTTCGGACATCTGGCTTCTGAAATTGGCTTTTGATTTCAGAAAATGCTTCAATTTTTTCTCAGTCCACTTGTTTAATTCATTTTAATGCCTTGAAATATGACTTTTGGACAAAACATTTATAGAACATGTAGCTATTTCGAAAATTCTTTTGACGTATTTGTAGTCTAATGCAACTTCGGAATCTTCATTTGTTTTAAAAAAAAGTGATTTCTTGTTAATATTTAATGCTGTTTAACAAAAATGTAATTATCTTATACTGCTTTTTTTGTTCATAAGAAGTAAATTTTATAAACCTGTTTAGAATGAGCCATTTTTATTACCTGTCTAGGGATGTAATGTACCAAATTTAATTTATCGTTTTAAATAATGCAAATAAAAAGGCATAAATTATTCAGTTAAAGCTCAATTTAAACTAATAGCAATGGTTAAAGTCAAATTAAAGCATCTTTACAGGAGATTTTCGAAAAATCTGCTGCTTAAACTTTTAATTCACAAATCTTTTTATAGATATTACAAAATTAAGCAGTGTAAAGTTAAATATTAATGTTTAAACCATCAACTTTTTACTATCATCTTGCAACATGCTGTGTTTAAAATAAATGTATTGATTACGTTTCAAATCTCTGCATTAATTTGATGGATTAAAATTCAGCCAAAGCGAATTGGTTTTTCAAGGGCTTTGTGATTCTTATTTCCTACAGCTCCTGTTTTAAAGATTTTTTTTCTTCACTTTTATACAATGTTTTTAATTTTAAAACTTTTAAAGTTTATGTCGTTTTTAACATATTTATTGAAGAATATTGACTCAAAAATGTGTTTATGTTCTCTTTAAAATAAGAAGTTCCAAATTCAAGTTAAAAAACCTAAACCCCCAAAATACAAAATCAAAGTTAAAAGCAGTGCTAAGGCATTTCAGTTGGATTACATTGGGGTCTAAAGATAGCTGAAGACGAACAAGATGTGGTGACTAATGTAGGGTTGTATATCCCCTTTATTAGAGCGGGAATTGATTGGTTAGATTTGGAAGAGATCAACTGCTTGACAAGGGACAAGAGCTCCAAGATCACAGGCTGATTCTCCTCTATCTCTCAAAAACTCCTGATTCAGGATTCCTTCTCATCATGTAGAGAAAGTCAGCAGATTGATTTTCCACCTCAAGTTTTTGTCACATTTCTGAAGAAGGGTAGTAGAGGGCCTCTCGGCCAGGCGTTCGTCTGATCCCAGTCT
>JAUELC010079338.1:0-12130 GCA_031471745.1 Cryptochiton stelleri
CGTGAATCGATTCGAGCAAGTTGCCTAATTATCCCCCTTGCTTTCACCAGGTTCTGACCGCAAACCGGAAGGCGAAAAAGCGTGAATTATTTCGCGTTCTCGCGTTTTCGACTTACCAAAAATGGTAGAAAGAGCGAGAATTATTTCGCGTTATCGCGTGTTAGACCTACCAAAAATGATAGAAAGAGCAAGAATTATTTTGCGTTCTCGCGTTTTCGACCTTCCAGAAAAGGTAGAAACAGCGAGAACGCGACAGTGCAAAACGAGAACACGAAAGTGCGCGGCGTGAAAACGCGAAAGTACTTTCGCGTTTTCGCTTTGCACTTTCGTTGTGTCTACCTCGCAATCTCGCGTTTTCGCTTAGCACTTTCGCGTTTTCGTTGTTTGGCTCTCTTAGTCTAGGCATGTAACAGTAAAAATCTCACATGGCCGCATCCGGCTTCCATACGATTGGCTCAACCTTATAGAAATTATCACAACCTGTTACATCCTCACCATCCCTATCATCTATTTTACACTGTATTCGCCGTGCATACTAACTCTTTTGAATACAAACCTGTGGGTAATTTTACGCTGCTTTGGTTAATACTGGGATTTGTATCTGGGCGCTAAGAGACAAATTGGACTATCAATTGTAAACAGAGAACGAGGCTCTGCACGCTTAGTAGGTTAATGCTAGAATTTGTATCTGTTCCCGTTGGCAAATTGGAGGGTCATTCTATCAAGCACAAATACGGTCAGATTGCCGAAAGGCTTGTCTGCCATTGTAAAAGATTTCCAAGTATTCATATTGGATCTTATCAACTGCAAATACTAAAAGGCCCGTGTGAGAGTATCCACAAAACACACTTTGTGGAACTATAACACAATCATAAAGTATCTAATATGAGATATTTAATGTATATCCCAGGAAGTTAAAGGTTAAGTAAGAATATATGTGCCAGTTTATATTAAAATGTATGCTTCGCAAAATAGAAATAAAACATAGAATGATATGTTGGTCATACCAAAGAGCACATACGTCCATGTGTTCCACATATTGCCAAGATTGTTAACGTGATATTTTTCATTTATTGTTTGTTTTGTTTGATTGACTTTTTATGCCAAATTTAAGGTTAGTTCATTTTTATGGCCGAAGCAAACCACCCTCTACGCCACTGGCAACGCGCAATGACAAGAAGACAAAAAAAGCTGTTTTTAATATTGGTTTCCTTGTTTTAAAGAATTGTTTGACAATATTGCGCGAGAACCACATCAATCATTTAATGGAGTTGTGAGTGTTTTGGAGGTACTCCTCATATGGCATGAACTGGCCACCATACAATATTATATACTTTATGTGGATATAAGAAGATAAAGATCAATTTAGGACGGCATTTGTGAAATGTGATGTATACAGTATGTCTTCGCAGACTCACTTATTATGTTATTTTTGTTCTCTTTGATATTTTTATCGCTCAATTTATATCCATAACACTTGAGTGCGACGTTAAACACCAATCAAACAAACAGACATCGGATATGAAAATGTATCTTTCGATTTCTGTAACGATACTTGTTATTAGATATATTGATATATTTTGTTTGGACTTCGATGTATAAAAATGTCATAAGAATGGATGTATGCCACCGCTTAATATCTATCAGTTTGTATATACCACAAAAATATTAGTTTTGCCGAACATTATTTCGTCGGAATATTTTTGTACATAATTCGGTAATCTAACAATATCATCTCATTCTATTCAAGCATATATTCAAGATTTAGTTTCCATTTCACTGACCATATACAACAAGATTAGAAAACCTACATATGTATAAAGGACACGGCGACTCGGTTTGCCATATGCCGCCCCTTAAGTTACACATTAAAACAGAAATGTGCATGGAAAAGGACTGACTCAGTTGCATTATCTGCATTGCATATTAATGCATACAATATAGGATTACGAAGTAGCATGTTAATATCGGAAACTAGAGACATGTTTGGCCACATCACACACCTCAAAGGGCCCAAGGCCGTATTGCCGAGTGTCATTCAATTTCGATAAATGGAGGTACACTTCCAACAAATCACCCTAGTGTTTAACAGCGTCCTAGAGTTTCATTTCCGGTTCGCGAGGTGGCCTTGACGAAACCGGATGTTTGACAGCAAAATTGGTCGCAAAATGGGAATGTTGACACAGTTCGTAAGCTGACTAAATAAACTGTAAATAAACGACATCTAATCCAAACTGAGAAATAGATGTGTTTTGTATATACAGGATTATACATATATTTTTGATAAATGAAGAGTATAAACATAAAAAGCCTGCACATGAAATTTGCTTGAAACACTGAACTGAGTGTGGATATTCGTTGCCTTTTTTTTGTTTCTTTGGTGTTTAACGCCGAACTTAGGGTGATTCCACTAATATGAAGACGGTTATATTCGTTTTACAATCAGTGCCCAAGGCACGGGGTCATTTTACGTGTACATTTCCATAAATCTTCAGAAAGTGATTTAGGACCTGGGAGAAGTCAAGAGTTATGCTCACCACGTCTTTCGTACATTCTTAAAGTTTTGTCATCTGCTATAAAGCGAGTAAACGTAGTAAACCTAAGCCTTGAGTAACAAGTGTATAGGTTATAATCGCAGCAGGCAACCTTTTCATTTTGACAGTATGGTGGACCTTTGGTGCCAAATTAATGGATTCGTTACGAATAGGCTAAACATGGTATAGTAGAAGAGATAGAATTTATAGCCATTAAGAGTGTAAATAAACGAAACTATACCGTTACACGGCATAAAGCGTTTATCTACCAGATATTGTCATTAGATACGAACAATATATCCATAGACTAATGGGAATTCAGGGCTCGACGAAACCAATCACCTCATAACATAAGTCACATGCACAATTTTACCTTAAAAAGCGACTTCCTGATATTTTTATTGATAGATTTATTGGCTGATTGGTGTTTACGCTGTGCCCTTAGGGTATATACGTATATGGCGGTGGTGTACTTCAACAGTAAAGACCGTCGCACACCTTTGCGATTTTGTCCCAAGAGACAGAATCGGGTGAAGGGCCTGCCGACTTTGTCGCAAGAACGTTGACCCCACACCTCTGAGACAAAATCGCACATAAACGGTATTACGTGATATTAACGTTTGTCATGTGACACCAACTGGTCATGTGAACTAAACATCACCTTTTATCGGCTATTGAATTATGACGTACACAAGATTTTATCTAAAGTCATCGCACACCTTGCGACCACTACAGAATTGTTGCAAGAAATCAAAACATTTTGATTTCGTGCGATTTTGTCGCAAGCGACAATTTCTTAACAAAACTCTGCCGCAGACCTTTGCGACAAGGCCCGATTTTGTCTCTTGCGACAAAATCGCAAAGGTGTGCGACGGGCTTTAATAACCAAACAAAAATAACCATAAATATGAAGTGTTTTGCTCTGTTAGAAAAATAACGTTCCCCCATTGTAAGTAAAGACAGTGTGATTATGCTCGAATCATGCTGCCCGTAGCCAAATGGCCTGTTTGTCTTTTTTGTAACGCATAATGTTTAATGGCGTACATACTGTTATAACATAGGGCGAGTTTATTCCAGCTGTAAAGAAATAAGAAATCGTATGAAATATTAAGGAAAAACATAAATTACATAACTTGTATAAATGTTAACACTATAGGCTTACAAAGCAAAAGCTTAGGGCTAGAGAAATTTGACCACATTTCCGGTTGGCGCGATGGTCTTGGCGAAACCGGTGTTAACAGCAAAACTGGACGTAAAATGGGAATATTAAAACAGTTTGTAAGTTGACTAAACAAGCTACACAAATACGAAATTTAGACTAAAAAAATAAGGACATAAACAAAAATAATTTGTGAGAGATAAATATGAAACATCGAAATTAGCTGTATTGCTTCTGTTTTGGGTCCATAGACACACAGAGAAGTTGCCAAGAATACTTCGTAACGGGGGTATAATAATAAGCGCTCCATTTGGGTGTCCGTCCATCCGTCACTTTGGTTTCCGAAGCATATCTCGAGAACCGTTTAATATTTTAAACCAAGCCTTATGCGTACTTCAACCAGGTACTTAAGTGATGCTTTTTGCAATTTTTACGTTTCTACAGAGCATCTTATAGGTCGAAGATTAATATGTGCCATACTTTGGTTTCCGGAGCCTAATTGAGAAACGTTCAATATTTTTAAACCAAACCTTATATATACTTCCATCAGGTAATTAAGTAGTGCTTTTTGCTATATTTTATGTTTCTACAGTGCATACCTAATTTGCATATTGCAATCTTATAGGTCAAAGTTTAGTAGGTGTGTTTCTAAAGCATATCTCGAGAGTTGTTCAGTATTGTTTTTTTCAACAAACTTAATATGTACTTCAATCAGGTACTTAACATTTACCTTGTGCTATTTTTCTAATTTTGTCCAGGTCATATCTAATTTGCATATTGCAATCTTACAGGTCAAAGGTAAGCATGTGCAACACATTGATTTCGAAATGTTCAATAGGGGCCTATTTTTTAACAGAACTTTGTATGAACTTCCATCAGATACCCGAGGCTTGCCTTAAAACACCAACTTGCATAAATAAGTAAATATATATACATGATAAAAACACACAAATCTCCTAGAATAAATACTGTCTGGGGGCTCAAGGTAGGAGAGCTGGTAGGTTAAGAAACTGCACAGAATGTTTGTAAAATATGTATTAATTTATCAAAGATATCACAATATCATCAATTTAAAGTGGATTATTAAAAAAAAGTAAAATTGATTTAAATAGTCTTCATAATTGATTATAATGTCATGAACGATTGTACGCTATTGTGTTGGACTCAAGGAAGAGCTTTTTACGATCATAAACGATTAAATAATTTAGTTCCGTTTATAATTATACTTATATTACAGGGTTGATAAGAGATTTACCCCTTACTCTATTCACATTGTATTGTAGTTTTGGTTTTCTATCCTATATATTTACGGGGGTATGTGAGCTGTGCTCACTTCTGCTCTAGTATTGTTAGAGCAACCGGACAGCAATCATAAAATGGTATGGTGGACATTCAATGGCATATATAGGTGGTGTACCAATACCTCCATATACACTTTATAATTATTTAGTAAATATCCATTAAAATTATCACAAATATAGTATGCCACTTAGTGAATAAAAGATTTTAATAAATAATTATTTAATAATACCTTATTAAACTTCCTCTTTAACAACATCTCTATGGATTACTGGGATTTCAATGATTCAACACCGCACTTAAGTTTATATAACTCACATGTCTGCGTTCTAACCCAATTTGTAAAGGAAATCACCTTTGCTATTAGTCGCAACAAACAATAAGAAGAATCAAGACAATCACAGGAAGCAAAACATGTTGTTATAAAACAAAGCGAGAAAAGTTACAATGCAAGACGGCACACGAAATGGGCTTCACATTGCCCTTTAGCTCAGAGAACACCCAGGACAGAGAGAGCTCCCGCTCACCACCCGTCAGTGTTCAATGGAATTGATATCAGAAATCAAGGTATTGGCTAAATCATGTGTAACAAAGGTAAAGGATACCAAAATGGGTAATGTGAATCAGACAACAGATTACGGATGTTCTTACAACAGGGATATTGTGTCGGCTGGATACGTTCATGAAACGCTTTGAAATTGAATACAGACTAACGCGGCATTGTAAGTAATGCAGAAGTGTAGGTCATATGACTGAAATTTCATCAGTAATCAGATATTGGTGATTCGATCCTTTATAAATTGGAACACCTGATCCTTGTGAAAACAAGAAGGTAGGCCTAAAGTTAGTTAATTAATTGAATTCTATATTGTTCATAATCGTGAATATTCCAAGGCACAGAATGATGTACGCCCCGGAACCAGCGGTTATTTATGTATAACATATCATTCTAGCAGTGGCTAAATCAGGCCATGTTTCTCCGAGACGGCCACCAGATGGAGCTCTTTCAAACAAAATTTCAACGACGAATTAAGTCATTTTCTGGGAGCCAGTCAGTTTGCGTGAAGAATCGGTTGATACAGGTTTTTGATTGGATAATATTAAAGAGCTCCTCTGGTGGCAATCGCCGGTAAACTTTGTGCGATTTAGAATCGTTAAAACACCATGTAAGTACATGTTGACGGCATCGTCAATTTTTTGTTCCAAATCCGGTGTGTATTGAACGGCAACTTTAAGGCCATTTGCGTCATATAAGGCGCTAGAGGCAAAACTTATGCGTATCCTATATGACATTAGGTGCATACGACACCAATCAAAATCAACATGGAGCAGGAAAAAAAGGGAAATAAATCATACTATTTATCATAAGCTTAGGTCGAATAGACTAATTGCAACTGGAAAATCAAGTCACGCGAAGAGTTGAAATGGCGTCATAGGTCGATTTATCAGGTCAAGGGTCAGCTTTGGAGTTTCCAAACTCATTGAAAAGGCCTAGTCATTACATACAAGGTCAATAACTACAGATAATCAACTTGACCGTTTCATACAAATCGCCATCGTTATGTTTATAGCTACATGTACATGTATTAATGTTTCAATCCTTAAATAACTTGTAAAAACTGAACATAGTGGAAACATATAATTACGGTATGGCATAAGCATTAACTTTAACTGAATCTATATAATGGCGTGTGTATTTTGTTGATTGGTTTTTAACATCGTTCTCAACGGTATTTCATGACCACTTTGTATTACAGTTGTTTTGGTGGAAAACCGGGAAGAAACCTGTAGAAAACCACCCTGCGACCTCCGCACCCACCGGGGAACTTCCCTGTATACGCGGATTCGATAGCTAGGCTACCTGTACGTTACAAAATGGCCTAACGGAGCCAGGTTATACTGATTGCATTCAAGCCGCACTAATGTCACTATACGATGTCGTTAACAGCTTTTGGGAATTTCTGTATGCTGATCCGAACTAGGTGAGCTAAGTGTGTTTATTGGCAGTTACAATGGGGTGGATTAAGCTACTCGCAAGGCGGCCTTGAAAAGGAGAACCGATCAGTAACGATGATTGGAAAGTGCTCAATGTCATAAAGAATACAGATGCTGAGTTCGAGCTAAGTTTGTTAGCGGTCTGAAAATCATTGTCCTGAAATACAAACGTATATCTTTAACTTATCAATAATGCAAGACTGAGTAATTGTTTAAAACATGATTTATTGGAAATAGTTATCTACATAAAGCCATAGTGTTATATATATGGGTACAATTTTAAGAGTGTTTAATCGACAAAACATAATGGACAATTTGGTTGACAAAGGTCTACGGCAACTAAAAAAAATCCATAAGATCCATAAAACGTTTTTTCGTTGTTCAATCAATATTGGATTATGTGCTTCGAAGCATACACATGTAAACATTGCGGAGAATGAAGTAAAATATTAAACAAGATAATACATCTCACACTGTAAATCATGGGAATAGAGATATCCAAATACCTGCGTTCTATCAGCCGATTGGCTACAACACCTATTGGTGTGTTATATCCCATGGCTGACTGTTTTGGAATAATAAAACGAAGCCATGCAATATTATGTGAAACATACTATATAGGAAGTAAGATTTCAGAGGATTGAATCAAAATTAACAGATAACCGGGGGAATGGTGATTTGTTCTTGTTACATTGCCAGCACGCCCAGAGAACTATTTTATGACTTATAATGTTGAAATATAATATACATATCACCAATTCATTGTCCAGCATTACAGGCATTATAACTTTTTTCAGAAAGTAACTCATCCACCGAGAAGCAATTATTGAACTGTTCAAATATCACCAGTATTGGATAAATAGAACACCATTACGGACTGTTGTAAAACACATATCATACCGGATCATTACATTAGATAAAGACAACAGTGGCGTCTAATGTAGCCAGGACATTAAAACTGTTTGTTCTTTGCAAACGCGATCTGGAAAATTATAATTCTGGTACCCAACAAAACATTTATCATGGAGAAATTATATTTTAGATCATTTCGCTTACGTTAATATGTGAAACCAGAAGTTTATTCACTAGAAGTGTGCAACGCCCCATTTACTCCAGTTCAACGGCATTGAAGCAATTCCAAGCACAGTTATTTTTAAATGCAGCGCACTCTAGTGTACAGTATAGAAAGTTTGAAAATCGCAACTCGCCTGAAGAATCATGGGAAACCCTGTTTAACTATTTATAACCTTTCTAGTTGATAAATGATTTTTTTTCAGTGTGTTTTTTTTTTCAGATGCATTTTACATATAAAAATAAGACATTAAATGGGAAGCCCCTGAATCGCTTGCAATTTGATGGATTTAATATCGTCTATAGCCCCTTTATGCTATTATTTATTAGCCCAATCTATGATTCACAATTCGATTCTGAAAATCAAACTGTGCGAAATGATTAAATATAATATCTCCTGCGCAGTCAACTTCACATGAAACGTTCAAAGCTGGTCAAATACCCCAATGCCGTTGAACTGGTAGAATGAGCGTTGCACACTTCCGGTTAATAGACTTCATGTGACACATAAGTATACGGGCCCTGTTCAGTTTGGGATGAAAAGAGAGGTGAATTGTCTGAAAGTGATTGGAAATTTATTTTTGGCGGAATGTTTCCTCATGGAATATACTTTTTCGAAATAACGTTGTTCCCGATGCTTTTCTAATATTTTCACCGAATATTGGGGGGGCAGCAATAGCGATACAGCAAAAGCGAGACAGAACATGGTTTACTTTACCAGAGGACAGGTCGGGAATTTAACTACTTCTAGAGACTCCGCGGATGTAAATTGTGTAGGATATCGCTAATAGCTGGCAAAGCATTGGATTGATTCTTCAAATACTCTCAAATGTAATTTATTCAAACACTTCGGTTTTTCCACATACTGTCAAATACTGCGATTGTTTAAATAATATGATTCTTCAAACACTTTTATTGTTCAAACACTGTCATTGTCCAAATACTGCGATTGTTCAATTACTGTCATTTTTCAAATACTACCATTGTTCAAACTCTGTGATTTTTTAAATAATCTGATTGTTCAAACACTGTGATTACTCAAACACTTTTATTGTTCAAACACTGCCATTGTCCAAATACTGCGATTGTTCAAACACTGTCATTGTCCAAATACTGCGATTGTATAAATACTGTCATTTTTCAAATACTACCATTGTTCAAACTCTGTGATTTTTTAAATAATCTGATTGTTCAAACACTGGGATTACTCAAACACTGTCATTTTTGTTCAAATACTGTCATTTTCCAAATACTGTGATTGTTCAAACACTGTCATTGTTGAAATACTGTCATTGTTCAAATACTGTCATGTTTCAAAGACTGTCATTTTTCAAAGACTGGGATTGTTCAAATACTGTGATACCATGGTACCACCATCGTATCTCGAAAAACAGAGGAAAATGGCCCAGAGATATACCCGAGCGTAGAATCAGACATCTCCGTCATAAAATCGCAGCTACGCTTAGTGACTTGGTTGACTTATTTCTTAAATGTTGGATGTTGCTCTTTTAGATAGTTTCATTTACCACAAAACAAGACACGTCAGAAATAAATCCATATAGTTTGTCATGTTTGTCTTTTCAGCACATGGTAGATGTCAAATGGGAAAATAAAGACAACACGTCAAATTTGTGTTGACAGTTCGAGACCAGTCCTAATGTTACTCCGGAATCTTCTGTGAAACTTCACCTCTTATGCATGTAAGCATATGGGCCGTTTTGTTTCCATTTCCTGGCTTCCGATGTTTTCTTGTCTCTCCTATTAAAAGCTGGATTCCTATGTGTCGGAAACCAGCCAATACTCCCTCTCCCAGAAATCAGGGGAAATGACACGGACACAGGACCATTGGACATTTCCATTGTTAAATGAAAGATTAGCAAATGGTCTGAATTAAGTTCAAGATATCATGACGAAAATAGTTCATGTTGACACTTCACAAACTGCTACTTGAAACATAAACACACCGCTATCAACTTGGTAAAAAGAAGACTTCATTTATTGACAAGAGAATTGTATATATCTGCTATTGTTTTGTTTGTTTGATTTGGGTTTTACGCCATACTTAAGGTTATTACACTCATATGGCAGCTTTGCAGCCCAACTGAATGAAGGGAACCGCCGTCGATGGCACTGGCAATAAACAATGGTAAGATCCAACAGAAGCAAATAACATAATACACGATGCAATAAGACGAAGTGTGGAAACTTAAAGTGCAGGACCCGACAGCAGATTGGCTTCGTGTTACTGTTTAGCTCTGAGAGCAGCTAGGCAACAAAAAACTCACTCAAACCGCACGCTGACTTCTCTTTAAAACGGCTCCGCAAGATAGTATTACTATCCGATGAGCGTGAATAGTACGTCAAACGAAGTTTGAAAATTTGAGAAAACAACAAAAAAGTCATCTCTGTATGATAGAGCAAGTCAAGCTGTTAACAAAACTGGTGTTAAATAGTTTGTGTCATTTTAGTTTTCCGCTGAACGTCACGTGAATTATACAGTGGGTTTGTTACTCCATGTTTCCTTACTATCACAGAACATTTTAATATATATAGACTTGTGTAAGGTCCAGTAACATTACTAAAAACAATTTGGCATGAACAGTCCACCATACAGTATCTCCATTTATTAGACAATCAGCGGAAAATAAATAATAATTAAAAAAAAGTTAACATAAGTTTTGTCAACACCTTGATACGGTCTTTCTTTTTTAGTAGACTTTGTTTTGGGGATTTTTTTTTATCCTCCTTTAAAAGTACAAATAACCATGAGGTAGATATAATTGTAGACCCATCATTGTCGACCGAAGGTTAATCCAATATCGGAATAGATAAAAATGGCGCCGTCACAACGGTCATGTGTGACAACTATAGCTGTTTGTGCAATGTACTCACGTGAATGTACTTCACGGATACCGATAAGGTATATGATTCAAGATATGTCATTGTTGTTTATTGATCTATTTGGTTGAGAGAATCTAAGCCCGTGTGTATATCAGCGCAATGTTCCCTTGATTGTGGCCTGTTTTTCAAAATGTCGAGAACATATACCTTCGAGGTGATGTCTGAAGAAGATTCCGAATAACGTTAATAATAGACCTACACTTTGTACTTTTATTTTGTCTTTACTTTCATAATTTTATATTTGTTAATACATGCTGTTTGTTTTTTCGGGACTTTAATAGAAAAGCTCTCTTTAGCGGAGGCAGGCGTTAGGTTTTTAAGCACATATCAAGACAGATAAATTGCATAGTGCTTGTTGTATTGCTATTTAAACATGCAATTGATACATTCTAATCGTTTTTCGGGAATCTTCTGCGAGACTTCAACTCTTAGGAATGTACGCGCCATTTTGTTTCTCACAAGCTGGCTATATAGCGTTGTATCCCGAAACAACAGAGGTAAATCACAGGAAAATTAGGCGAAGATATACACGAGAATAGATTCGAACATCTCCGTCTCAAAAAACGAAACTACGCTTGAGACACGTCTGGCAATTGATACTGCCACTTTAGACTGCTTGTTAGGAAAACGTAATGGTACAATTTCCAGCAGAACACTAATAGCTCGACTCGCATCTAATGGTCTGTTCAATCAGTGAGACAACCGAACCAATAAACCACTGTTAGATATGTTTACTCCTAGATCATCGCTCTAGTTTAGAATGAGCCTCTGCTGTTAAGAATGCTTTAGTTTTTTGTAAGTCCACGGAATAAGGTAAATTAAACAAAATTTCGTTTCCCTAAATAAAGTGATTCGTTTGAATCTTATCGGATAATTATACGGTATTCCTGCATGCCACCAAAAGATAAAATTACGATTGGACTCTAAAAAGGATTGTTTGCCTTCTTGATTGGCGTGTTACGGCGTACTTAAGGTCATTTCCCTCATATGAACGAGTACCATCAAAATCTGCCATGTCACTGACAACAAACGGTAATGGTAATTAGATACAAGCACAGAATCAAAACGGGACACAATAAGACAAACTATGCATTTTTTTAGTGCAATACGCCACCACCAAATGACTTCGTGTTGCCCCTTGGCTGAGAGAGCACCATGGCACAGACCCCCC
>JAUELC010079449.1:0-12125 GCA_031471745.1 Cryptochiton stelleri
ACGGTATTGTACCACCCGGCAAATTGACCAATCAAAACATCGCGAATTTGGTTGACGGATAATAATATTGTTTCTTGTTTGATTGGGATTTGACGTCGACATTCCGAGTTATTTCACACATATGACGGCATGCCAGCGCGATGGGTGAAGAGGACCATCTTCGACGTCATAGACAAGATACAAGATTGACGTAAAGCATGATGCAGCGAGTGATAGTATGCAAATTTTCAGTGCAAGACACCAAAACAAATCGGTGTAGTGTTGCTTCTTAGCTCACAGAGTACCAGGAAACAGGAAGACGGAAGCTACCCCGCCCTCCAGCCACCCGAAATGTCCATGACCGTGATAGAAAACGGAACGCATTTTAAATTAAACCAAGTCACGAAACGGAACGGTCCTTACAATTCTGAGTAAAATGATTACGATTTGTTTGTTTGCTTGATTGGGGTTTTACGCCGTACTTAAGGTTATTTCACTTGTATGACGGCGTGCCAGCCCAATTGATGAAGGAAACCACCCCCGACACCACTGGCAACAAATAATGACAAGATACAAGATAACCACAGGACAAAACAGGACGCCACAAACATATCGGCTTCGTATTGCCCCTTAGCTCTGAAAGCACAAGGGCAACACGAAGCTCCCACCAACCGCCCGCTGTTGCTTAGTGAAATGAAACACGTTTGTAGGCAATGTCATAATAGTAACGAAGGTGTCTGTACATAATAATTTGTTGAAGTGTAATAACAAAGTGAAGAAACAAAAGTGTTCAACGGCAGTGAAATTTCACTTTTATGAGTGAAGGAAATCCTGATATTTGACCAACATATAATTAATAAATGTTTTTTTTTACTAACGTTTTTGACACATATCCGGCCCTTTTCCCCAGCAGTGTCGACGACCGGTTGTTTCTTGAAAGCATGCAGGGTCACATTCTCCGCCTACAAGTAAAGAAACATCAACAACATATTTTAATCTGTCTTAAGCTTGTAATGTTTGCTTGTTTGTTAGGTGTGTAGGTCAAAGTCTAAGTCCAAATACTTTTATTTAAACTGGGTTACTCTCTCAGCATTTGATGTCGTACTCAAGGGTATTTCATTTATACGACGACAGATTGTCCACTTCTTTCTTTGCCGTACTCAATACGGTGGAAACCCAAGAATAAACCGCGCAAAAACCACCTCTGCGATAGATGGAGTCACCTTACACCGTATGTGTTTCGCTCATATACCCCAGGTCCAATGGGAGACTTGAACCTGTGTGATACATCTACGGGGGATCAGCAGTCACATGCACTAACCACTGAGCCACTATGGCGGGCCCAGCTTGCTATGTTAGATGCATAAAGATAAGCAGCAAAAGGAAATACCATATGCATACCATGAGCAACGTGTTGTTTCCAACATTTTCAGTTTCAAACTCAAGGAAATTAAAGTAACATATTAAAATACCTACAAAATTAAATTATTTCTTGTTTCAGATGTGGAACTAAACACAGGCAGTACTTCCTTTCTTAGCCTCAATTACAAAAACATAGGGACTTCTTCCGTTTAAGTAAAAATTATGTAAACATAGGGACTACTTTCTATTGAAGGCTTTATGACTTACACGTAGAGATTACTTTCTGTTTAAGTATTTATTATGTAAACACAGGTTTTACTCCATTTGTAAGTCTTGATTTTGTAAACACAGGGACTACTTTCTGTTTAAGTCTTTATTATGTAATTGCAGGGACTACTTTTTTAATTATGTGAGATGAGTTGATTACTTACAAGGTCTCTGGTAGTGGGGGCTATCCATACTGAATTGAACAGGTGGTGACACAGTTGGATTAATGTCACTCCACAGAATTGTGTTCTCATAACACAGTAAGTTGTTATTGTGGAAAAACACCTTCCCATCAAGAATTTCTGAAAGAATAATTCATAAAATAATATCCCTACACAACACTTTAAAGAAATATATTTCCTATATATATTTATCAGTGTTTAGATGTACCAAGATTTTTCTTTGGTTATCAAATTTATCTAGCTTAGTGCACCCAAAATATTTGATTTGTTTGAGTGGGATTTTACTTAAGGTTATTTCACTTATATGATCGCTTGCCAACCCAATGGGTGAAAGAAACTACCCCAGATGGCACTGGCAACACACAATGACAGGATACAAGACAATCAAAGGACATAACAGGATCCCATAACAGTTTCTTGTTGCCCCTTCGTATGAGAGCACCAGGGCAACACGAAACTCCCTCCAGCCGCCCGGCCCCCAAAAGGAGAAATCACACAGGTAATATTCAGCATGAATTGCTTCAATCTGCATGGCAACAGTTACCGTGATCTTTCTGTTGCTGGACTACCACCACGAGCTGGGCCTGGCCATATACTTAAGTATATAATATTTATAAATGCAATAGACAATGACAAGACACAAGATAATCACAATACATGGTGCAAAAGCACAAATTGTGCAAATTCACAGTGCTAAATTCCGCAAACAGATCCGTTTCGTGTTGCCCCTTAGCTCTGAGAGCACCAGGGTAACAGGAAGTTCCCTCCAGCCATCTGCTATAAATGTAGATACATAATGTGTAGGCCCTATACCTTCACCAAGATAGTAATCGGGTTATTTTGACCAACATCCTCTCTACATAAAACAAAATGGCATTCCTTTATATTGGGCATTACCCACAAATACTCACCACTTAGCGATTTAAATTGTAACTCCAGCAGGCCTTTCTCCCTTGAATCTTGGGCAGCGTTCAGAGCCACGTACAGGCTGTATTGTTGTTCATCTCGTGTCGCTTTAAACAGGGTTCGCCCTCGGATTAATCGTAAATTGTGCAACGGAATGTACTGAGCGTAAACAGCGATGATAAGAACATAGCCGGTGACCTCTCGAATATCGGACAGGAAAGAAAGGTTATAATTGATTTTCATATTCTGAAGGAATACGATTTCCAAATTTCCGTCGACGTACGTACAGTTTGTGTAGTGTTTTTTGTAGCGGCTGTAACGGAGATTATCCCTGCCCCTCAAGGTCATCCCAGTACTGGTCCCGCGACATACTGCAACAACAACAACAGAAGCATTTTGTTAAGATGAGTAGTAAAATTGTTAAAAAAGTATAAAATTGGTGTTAAAAATACGTAGGCCTATGGTAAGTTTGATGGATTACATGATTGATTGATTGATTGATTGGTGTTTAACTTTGTGCTCAAGGATATTTCTCTTATATGATCACAGTTTACTCCAATAGTAAATAGCCACACTAACACAACCATAAAATGTAAAGTGTTCGGCTCTGTTGGAAAAATAATGTTCCTCCAGTGCTAAGTAAAGATAACGTGACGCGCTCTGAACATGCTGCCCGAGTTAGTCAGAGGACTCCATTTCATCACATGTAAGTTTGTTTGTTTGATTGGGGTTTTACGCCGTACTTAAGGTTATTTCACTCATATGATGGCATGCCAGCCCAATGGGTGAAGGAAATTACCCTCAATGCCACTGGCAACAAACAATGACAAAATACAAGACAAGCACATGACATAATAAATGGTGCATTAAGACAAATTAACAGTGCTGGAAGTCATGGAACAGATCGGTTTTAGTGTTGCCCCTTAGCTCTGAGAGCACCAGGGCACAGAATGCTCACTCCAACCACTCGGTAAATTTGCATATATGTTTTAGCTTAAATAATTTGAAATTTTATTTTGGTTTGGTTATCTCATCTGCTCAAAGAATGAAAGAACAATCTGCAATAGGAATAAATGTTTTATACTTATGTAAGCATTCAAGCAATATTTTGGCTTAAATCAAAAACTATTTTGTTTAATTGGGCCAAGTAACGAGATGTTTTTATTTGTTTGATTGAAGTTTTAGCCAGTACTTAGGGTTGATGACGCAACAGCCCATTCAATAAATAAACGTCATTGTTAAATATGAGTAGATCACTGTGTAATATACCATATAAATAGACAGAGATTTATAAGAAATTAATACACAACTCCGCATATTGCCATGTTATAAAGGGAGGTGTTCATAATAATAGATCTATTAACATTCCTGGTTGATAAGCTGTATTTATTGCCCAGTTATGAGCAATATATGTTTACTTTCTGTATCAGTCACACGATGACAATATAACATAACGTTAATTGTGTCTTTTACATCTGTTGTAAATTTATGGAATTAGTAATTTGGATCTAATTAGTAATATTATATACACATGTATGGCTCTACTTTTATGAGCAAGTGAAGGAAAAGCTTGGGATGCGAAACCAACCCGTGCAATTGGATTGTTTGTTTCTTTGATTGGGGTTTTACACCGTACTTAAGGTTATTTCACTCATATGACGGAATGCCAACCCAATGGGTGCAAGAAACCACCCTGCACACCACTGGCATTATGATTGATAATGACAAGATAAAAGAAAAGCTCTGGATGTAAACCATGGTGAAATTGAAATATTTGTTTGTTTGATTGGGGTTTTATGCCATGCATGTACTTAAGGTTATTTCACTCATATAATGGCGTGCCAGCCCAATGGGTGCAGGACACCACTCAATACACCACTAGTAACAAAACAATGACAAGATTCAAGACAATAACAGGAATAATACATGGTCACGTGCAATAAGACAAAGTGTGCAAATTTACAGTGTTAAGTCACCCAAAACAGATCGGCTTCAACAGGAACAACAAGCTCCCTCCAATTAGCCCTCTGGTGCAATTGGACAAAGATGTATTAATATTTCCACTGCTAGACCCCCCAGGAAATCAGCTTTGTATTGCCATTACCACAGTTTACAGGTGGCTCCCATTAAACAACCACTTATGGGACAAAATGTGCCTGTACATGTATGTTTGTTTATTTGATTTCTTTTTATGTGGGTACTGAAGCAAGGCTATTGCACTATGTGATAACTTCACATTGCCAGTGTTGGGTGTTAAACTGGGAAGAAACCCCATTAAAACCACCCCACGATCTCCGCAGCCACGGGTGTGTTTCTCTCAAATACAGGCTGGATCAAATCAGAGGGGTCAGAAGTGTATTAATCAGAAGTGTATTAACCAGAAGTGTATTTATCAGAAGTGTATTAACCAGAAGTGTATTAATCAGAAGTGTATTAATCAGAAGTGTTTTAATCAGAAGTGTATTAACCAGAAGTGTATTAACTAGAAGTGTATTAGTCAGAAGTGTATTAATCAGAAGTGATTTAATCAGAAGTGTATTAATAAGAAGTGTATTAATCAGAAGTGTATTAATTAGAAGTGTATTAATCTGAAGTGATTTAATCAGAAGTGTATTAACCAGAAGTGTATTTATCAGAAGTGTATTAATCAGAAATGATTTAATCAGAAGTGTATTAATCAGAAGTGATTTAATCAGAAGTGTATTAATCAGAAGTGTATTAACAAGAAGTGTATTAACCAGAAGTGTACAACACCCGTTGTCCCAACTCAACTGCATTGAGGTATTTTGCCGGCTTTTAACATTTCATGTGACGTAGACTACGCAGGAGGTATAGTATCTATCGATTCAACATTCGACATTCAACAGGCAAGTTATGAATATGATTTTCAAACTTCATATACTGTACAATATAAAAGGGCACTACTTTAAAATGTTGTCGTATGAATTTCTTCAATGTTTGTTTGTTTGATTGGGGGTTTTACGCCGTATTTAAGGTTATTTCACTTATATGACGGCGTGCCAGTCCAATGGGTGAAGGAAACCACCCTCAACGCCACTGGCAACAAACAATGACAAGATACAAGACAATCACAGGACATAACAGAACGCCACAACAGCTTCTTGTTGCCCCTTAGCTCTGAGAGTACGAGGGCAACAGGAAGCTCCCACCAACCACCCGCGAATTTCTTCAATGCCGTTGATCTGGCGTACATGTAATTAATTGGGTCGTTGCATACTTCCAGCAAATATACTTCTGTTGGGGTGCAATGAAGGGCTACCTGCTAAGCAACAATGTGACCTTGTTATTAAAATAGGCTGTCTGGCAGAATGGATGGTCAAAGTTTCAATAAAATTGCATGTTTTTTACAAATTACATAAATGTGGAGATAAGGCTTCTCTACTTAAGGAAATAGGTCAGACAGATAAAACATAATACAGTGCTCTTCCAGGAATTAAACACACTGACTCTGGAAACTCTGGAGGAGAATCTGTAGTTCCACGAATGTAAGTCTTGTATAATACACAAGTGTAATTCCCTTTTCTGTGTTCGGATTTCGGAATTACACTACCTGTGCATTATGAAGAAGAATGCTAAAACAGTGCAGTGCGATAAAAATCTTTTCAATTATAGATAATATTTTTACCTGAAAAATCCTGGGTAATGTTCGGATAAACATCAAACGGTTCGAACAACGAGCTACTGGCAAATGTTTATTAGATAAAAAAGCAATGTGAAAACTATCTTTTAAATTATAGATATTATGTTCCTTGAAATGCGGCGAAGCAAATAAATATCATTTATGATTTAGCTTCCAGGAGTAATGGATCAATATTCAGTCTCATAACCATATAAAATATTCAGCCTGGTCTTGGTTGAGATATATGCTCTTGGCGAAACATACAAGGCAATAACAGCCCACGTATTGCCCTCTCAGGTGTAATACGTAAATAAACCAATAATACAAACTATTTTTTTGGTTCTTTAAAATAGAAATATAACACAATTCTGTCAGTTTTACTAAAAGTCATCTTATATACATGTATACTTCAGCACAGATTTCAATTACCTATCAGCCAACAAATACACCAACCCCAAAGCTAGCTATCAGCTAAAAAAGTATGCAAACCCCAAAGTTACCTATCAGCCTGTCCTACAAAATACACCAACCCCAAAGCTACCTATCAGCTAACAAATACACCGACCCCAAAGTTACCTATCAGCTAACAAATACACCAACCCCAAAGCTACCTATCAGCCAACAAATACACCAACCCCAAAGCTACCTATCAGCTAACAAATACACCAACCCCAAAGCTACCTATCAGCTAACAAATACACCAACCCCAAAGTTACCTATCAGCTAACAAATACACCAACCCCAAAGCTACCTATCAGCTAACAAATACACCAACCCCAAAGCTACCTATCAGCCAACAAATACACCAACCCCAAAGTTACCTATCAGCTAACAAATACACCAACCCCAAAGCTACACATTCTGGATTGATCTAATTGATTCATTCAAATTATAAGGGGATTCTCCTTAACAGCCCACATATATATATGATGATAATATTTGTATATAATGTTATATTTTTGTCATTATCTAAAAACTAATTTAATTTACATTGTCATATATATATTAGAAATTTGTTGATTTTATATTTAACTTTTATATTTGATGTTATAGAGGACCTCATGGAAGACCAAATTTGGATGAGTGTAAACCCTCTGTAAATTAAGAATTCAATCAAAAATATACCGGTAGATCCACTAGGCATACATCCATAACTATCCATAAGGTTAATACGGCATACATCTGCAATGATTATTACTATGCCTAAAGCTTTCAATAATTTCCGATGTCAATATTAGCTTACAATTATATTTGACTACGGCAGTTAATTAAATTAAGTACACTTGGCACTATATCTTCTCTAACAGCTATGTTTGTAACATGTTTCATGATTCATAATAATCTCGTAAAAAAAATGTTGTAAAAAATAATTTAAAATAATTATATCCATATGTAAAAAAAAGTTCCATTAAATCTAATTTTAATTTAATTGAAGTGCTAATTAGGAATATCAACAAAATATCTATTATAAAATACTAAATGTAAATCAACATTTTCATTTATTTAATTTTTAAGAAATTCAGGGAGAAAAACACCAAAATATTCCTGGTTACATCAACACATAAATTTAAACTTGAATCAGATTTCTAAATTGCTATTCATGCCCCAAAAATTGTCTTGTCCAGTGAGCTTTACTGCTTTATCTAACGGACATTTTCAATATCTGATTTATAAAGATGTATTATGTATATACCAGTCAGGGCCTAATAATTACTCAAATTTGTAATTGCTTTGTAATCTTGGTCGCCCCTCCCCCCCCCTAAATAATAATAATTGCGAATTCACATGTAGTCGTAAATTTCTTTATTGATTGGTGTTTAACGTCGTACTCATTCGTATTTCACAACTTCGCATTTGCCATTTGTAAATTTGTAATCATTACCTTACCTACATGTAGGTGTAAATATAGGCCTATTGAATAAAACATTTACTAAAAGCACAGCTTTGTAAAGTTGTTTTCCAAACTCTTAAAAATGTCTGATAAACATACAAAATTTCCCCACAAGCACCTGACAATTTTGAAATTTCCGACCGTATTGTGGCGAAATATCAAGATATTTGTTTTAAAATTCTCATCAAACTCTGAAAAAACACAACCTTTGTCGGCCATTATGGCTCTCAAACGTGTTAGGTGGCTTTCAACCAATGACAATGCTCCATTCACAACACCTAAACAAAAGCGACCAATGGCACTTTTTCAAATCCTAGCTTTCAGTTTCATATTATTTTCGTTGTTGCAAAGAATTTCTAATACCACTTTTTCAAATACTGGCTTTCAGTTTCATATTATTTTCGTTGTTGCAAAGAATTTCTAATACTAACAGTTTTAGAATGGGTCCGATTTTTGGCTGCGTCATTTCTCTTTAATTTAATGATCTTACAGTGTTACCTACCATTGGACAACCTGCATAGAGATTTTAGGTTGCCCGTCGGTAAAATTAGGTTGTCCCAGGCCGTCGGAACGTGGATTTTTCTTGGGCCTGTCAGTGATATATAAGGATTTTCTTCACACATACATGTAAAAGTGATATTTCACTGCAGTGTAATAACACATATGTTTCTTCACTTTGTAATAACACTTGAAATTGATTTGCGTCACATGCCTTCATTTCTATTCTGACGCAACACAGAGGTGACGTCATTTGACATCAGGTGTCAAATAGCGTCAGGCTATTTCACGTCATGTTTTGAATAACGTCATGCTGTCCTGAACTCGCCTGGATTGAAGCTGTCATAGAAAATTGTGAAAAAATGATTTGATTTAAGAAATTGTCGTTGATATAAATAATAAAAAGAATATTACACGGTGAAATTTCAATATCATTATATTGCTCTCGTAAATGGTGAAAGCCACACTACGCTTCACGTCTCGTGAATTATCGCTCTCTCCATTCCCTCGAGCAATATTTATCGTATTCAAACTTCACCGTGCAATATCCTCAATTTATTGAGGTAATTATTGTATGAATTGAATTAGTATTAAAGAAAGTGATACAAAATAATAATTATAGTGAATAATTTAGCAGATTTGCTTTCCATTATATTCCATATATCCGTAGCAAATCGACAAATTATATTATACTGTTGTTGATGTCGTTAATGCTTGTGGTCCCGGAAATTGAGGCACAGTGTTGAATACAAAACACTTAATTAGTAACACGGGGAGGCTTTACAGGTGACAAGTGTAAACCGATGATTGATTCGCCCATACAAAACGGATTCATTGATTGGTTGGTCGATAAGATGAGAATCCGCACACAAATTGCCAAGAATTCATTTCTCTGTATGCAGTCTCCATTTAAGCAGAATGAGTTGATTGATTGATTGACCGGTGTTTAACACCATGCCCAATGTTATCTCATTTATGTGACAACGGTGTACCCCAACAGTATATACCCACACTAACACAATCATAAAATGTGAAGTGTTTGCTCCATTAGAAAAAGGAAGTTCCTCCAGTGCTGAGTAAGGGCAGCATGATTATGCTCAGAACATGCAGCCCTTAGCCAGCGAGAGGAACTAGCTGTCTTGTACTATTGAATATAAATATATCACTAGAAGTACTGAATGTTTGTAACAGACCGTAATGATGAATCAATTCATGCAAGCTGTTAACATTCAGTTTTGATGTCATTTGTTTGCAGACATTTTAACTATGGTCAGCTGCTTTGTTTGTTTCACCCATATATAACAGTGTTCAAGGCCAATAGGTGAAAGAAACCACACTCGCGTGACGCTGGCAATAAATGATGAGAAGATCAAGTTAATCACAGGACGCATTACATGGGGCCATAACTCAAAGTGCAGAATTACAGTATCCACCACAATTGCTCTGGCGATAATTGCTCCGACGACAATTGCTCTGGTAACATTTGCTCCGACCCAATTATGATCTGTTGCATTGGGATCAACGGTCGTCGGAGCAATAGTCGCCAGAGCAAATGTCGTTGGAGCAATTGTCGTTTTTTCAAAGCAATTGTCATTTTTCAGAGCAATTGTTGCTGGGGCAAATGTCAAGGGCATCGAGAATAACAATAAACACCCCAAAATCAGGTTTCTGTTGCCCTTTAGCTCGATGAGCACCAGGGCAACAGAAACTTCAGTCTCGTCTGTCATGTTTGTTAGTTGAGTAATTCTGAAACCTAGTTCTGGAATTTATATAGGTCCTGGGTTCGAATCCTGGTGGAGGCAAGCAAATGTTTCTCTCTTCATTTATAAAAAATATATTATAAATGTTTGTTTGTTTGATTGATGTTTAATGTCGTTCTCAAGGGTTATTCACTTATATGACAACGGATAATCCACTTCCTAATCTGCCTACTAAATACAATGAAAAACCGAGAGGAAACCTTGTAAAAACCACTCCCGAAATAGCCGGTCAAGTTGTGTGACTCCCTCTGTATACTGGAGGTCCAATGGACGACATGAACCTGTGGGGTACATCGAGGGTTGGCCCTATCTATTATAAATGATGTACATGTAGACAGTAAAAAGATTGTACGCCTCCATATATATCTATGCTTAGGTGTATATGTCTAGGTCATGACAATAGCTGCCTTACTGTTCTTGTAAGATCAATATATGAGCTCCTTAATGATGAAATGCCCCCGGTTTCAGGCCGTCTAGACAAAATCTATTGACTACATACATTGTGTGGTTGGTATGGTTTTGAGGGCGTCACCAATTATTCTTGTGAGCATTTAGTTTTGGCTAAAGTTTTATTGCGGGAGAAAGTTTTATTGTTTGTTTGTTTGATTGTTGTTTTACGCCATACTCCAGAGTGTTTCACTTGTGTGACGACAGTGTACTCCAAAAGCGGCAACACTAACAACTCGAGTGCTAAATAAAGACAGCTTGACTACACTGTACATTTATGTAGCTCGGAATATTCCACCCTTATCCAGAGGGCCAGTCCAGGATTGAAAGCGAATGCGAGGCTGAAACCATTGAAATTGGTTGTGATAGAATCAGTTCAACATATACTTCAAAACCAGTGTTTCTTTCCGTATTACATATGATGAACAAAATCCACAAAATTGCTCTCCAATATTTTGTTAATTCACCGGAAAATTACCTTTCACTTCAAGGCATCTTATTCACAGGAACTTGCTCTCTTAGGATTTAGGATTCCTACAGTATGAGTAGATTCTGTTACAACATACAGATCGGTTTATTTTGACATTATACAGGTTTGACATTTGGTCTGATGTTTGCTGATCATAGCTTGGGTGGCCAAATTATGTCTTTTTTGTTGAATATTGGAAATCAAAAGCTAGTATTTTGACCGTAAGCCGGTCAAACTTAAGTCATAAAAGTGTAATTCAACCCAATAACGTCTAGGAAACCATTGACCTGGTGTTTATTGGCTTCGTCCACAGACACCATATAATTGGCAGCCAGTAAAATAGTAATGATATTATTCTGTGGATATATTGGCTTTCAATCCAAGACATTTTATTCAAGGAATTGGGTATTTATAGCGTCTCAACACGTCAGGTGGCGGAAAGATTGCTTGACAGTGAATACCAACAACTGTTGTCTCCTAATTTGGATTTCCAAGGCACAGTTTACCGATAAGCTGAATGATAATTGATCAGTCTACTCCAGGAATCTTTTGGTCCGGCATCTCTGAATGATTTTATTTGGTATTGTCAAGTGTAGATCTGCTAAAAGACTGACAGCTGATTGGTCAGTGTTCTGGGCCACAGATCACAATGGCGACCTCAAATATAACAGTTGTACTTCTTTTTTCACTTACAGCGATATGACCATCCACAGAAAACACGTTG
>JAUELC010079560.1:0-12124 GCA_031471745.1 Cryptochiton stelleri
AGGGTTAGAGAAATGACTGGTTGACACTCAACATAAAGGGTTAGAGAAATGACTGGTTGACACTCAACATAAAGGGTGACAGAAATAACTGGTTGACACTCAACACAAAGGTTGACAGAAATGACTGGTTGACACTCAACACAAAGGGTTAGAGAAATGACTGGTTGGCACTCAACATAAAGGGTTACAGAAATGACTGGTTGACACTCAACATAAAGGGTTAGAGAAATGACTGGTTGACATTCAACATAAAGGATTATAAAAATGACTGGTTGACACTCAACATAAAGGGTTACAGAAATGACTGGTTGACATTCAACATAAAGGGTTATAAAAATGACTGGTTGAAACTCAACATAAAGGGTTAGAGAAATGACTGGTTGACACTCAACATAAAGGGTTAGATAAATGACTGGTTGACACTCAACATTTATGTTAGAGAAATGACTGGTTGACACTCAACATAAAGGGTTACAGAAATGACTGGTTGACACTCAACATAAAGGGTGACAGAAATGACTGGTTGACACTCAACACAAAGGCTTAGAGAAATGACTGGTTAAAGCCCAACATAAAGCATTCGAGAAATGACTGGTTGATCTTTTGTGTGGGTATATTTTGTGAATTGCTAATAGCTATAAGTCCCATCAAAGGTTTGATGAAGTGGGCTGTTATTAACCTATTGTTATGCTGAGAAAATTTATTATTTTTGACTTTCTTCTGATTGACCAATGTTGTTGTATGTTTTAGGTCGTATTGACTTACGAGAGGAGACGGTGGAGAGTCTATTGTCTACAGCCTGTCTCCTTCAGCTCTCAGAGGTGGTGGAAGCCTGCTGTGTCTTCCTCATGAAACAACTCCATCCATCTAACTGTATCGGCATCAGGCAGTTTGCTGACATACAGGGATGTACAGATCTTTTCAAAGTCGCCAATAATTATGTCACGGTCAGTTTACAAAGTTCAATAATGTAATTGAAGCAGAAATCTACATGTACAGGACCGGAAAACATGGTAGTTGACTAGTTGTAGCAGTGGGTCAATATACTCAGGGTTCTAACACATTTAAATACCAGTATTATTTTTTAAATCAGCTCTATACCTTTTATTTTTTGTATTTGATATTATCACCTTTTATAATTACACTTGTATGATATTGAATGGAGAAACAAAAAATAGACCTAATGAATTTAGATCTTGGACCTTTGACATATTGAGCTTATGAAGAAAAGCATCATTTACTAGAAATTTAAATATGAGTTGTATGCTATGAGTAAAACACCAAGCACAGAAATAAATAAATCATTTATTTATCTTAGATTACTCTGAGGGACAAAATAACACAAAATTATGTATTTATTAATTTCTGTTTTCAGGAGAATTTACAAGTTGACAAAATAGCACAAGATGATTCATTTATTAAATTCTATTTTCAGGAGAATTTTGTGGAAGTAATGCACAACCAGGAGTTTTTGATTTTACCAGGCGATGAGGTGGCTAAACTGCTGTCCAGTGATGATCTCAATGTGCCCAATGAAGAAACCATATTCCAGTCATTAGTGATGTGGGCCAAACACGACATACAGGGGAGACGGAAAAACCTCCCTAAACTACTCGCACACATCAAACTACCACTCATGTCACCAACAGTAAGTTAAGAAAAGCTTATCAAAGAACGGAAAAGACAAGATCTTCATTTGTATTATCAGTCTGCTCCTGCCCCTATTATAGCAGTATCACAGCATAGTCCGAAATGCATTTCTGTCTGTATTTGTGTGCTTAGTGTATTGCCATTCTGTAGGTTATTTCATTTGCGGGATGGTGTTTAATTTAATGTATTGATATCAACCATTCTTTTACACCTCATTGTATGTAAATTTCTGTTTGATTTCAGTTTATTGCGGACCACGTAGAAACCAATGTTTTATTTCGTGATGATAAAGAATGTCAATCACTTATAATGGAAGCTTTGAAGTATCATTTGTTACCTGAGCGACGCTCATCATTCCAAAGTCCCAGAACTAAACCCAGGAAATCCACAGTCGGGGTCCTCTATGCTGTAGGGGGCATGGACTGTACCAAAGGTAAACATCAATGAATTTATACTTACTTTTCAATTTGATTGCATTTTATAAGAAATGATGATATCTAGATTTTGTGAGGTTTTGCTCGTATTGTTTTTGCACAAATTGTCCATATCCTCTATTATCTTGTCTGTTACTTTACTGTTGAAGTGGCCTCTCTTGTTTTCTGGTGGGCTGGGTATTTCAGTTTGTAGTCGGCAGACTTCTTCACAGTGTGGTCCGTGTTTACTCTGTATCAAGGTCACCCATATTAGGAGATTTTGTAGGTGGTTGGGGGGACTTTCTGTGCCCTGTTATTTGAGTAAAGGCGGGACATGGAATGAACAAAAGTACAATTCCACTGTACATCTTATTTGATACTTTGGTGTATATTTAAGAATGCTGTTACAGATTTATCTTTTCACTTTATAAGGCGGGCGGTTGGAGGGAGCTTGGTGTTGCCCTGGTGCTCTCAGAGCTAAGGAGCAACACGAAGTCGATCTGTTTGTGGCGTCCTGTTATGTCCTGTTTTGTCCTGTGGTTATCTTGTCATTGTTTGTTGCCAGTGGCGTTGGTGGTGATTTCCTTTACCCATTGGGCTGGCACGCCGTCATATAAGTGAAATAACCGTAAGTACGGTGTAAAACCCCAATCAAACAAACAAACAAATAATCACTTTATAAGTAGCAAATAAGTTAACCTGTGTTAAATGATTTATTGGCACTATTAGTTTAAATTTCCATGTATTTTATATTTTATCCTCAGGAGCCACCAGTATAGAGAAATATGATTTGAGGACAAACACATGGACCCAGGTGGCCAATATGAATGGTCGGAGGTTACAGTTTGGTGTGGCTGTACTCGATGAGAAGCTCTATGTTGTGGGTGGAAGAGATGGATTAAAAACACTCAACACTGTGGAATGTTACGACCCTAAAAAGAAAACATGGACGTTAATGCCTACAATGTCAACGCACAGACATGGACTAGGTAAGGATAAAGTTCAAATGTATTGTTATGTATGTTACTAAGTACATAACCTTGTAAACATTCTACAATGGTTGTCAAAAGACACATTCCGTTTTGTAACACAGTAAAGATGAAATGCAATATGTTAAATTCAATTTACCACCAATACTACATCATACATGAATGTTCTTTCTAATTTGATCACAAAAAATACTTTCCAATGTTGCATAATGCCAGGGGAAGCTCTGGGGGTCCTAGATCGTCAGACATGTCTTCTGAGCGATTTCGGGTGAATAAATTCAACAGCCAACAGCCCTAATGTTATAAAAAAAAAGCGCTATAACTCAAGTTAGAAACACAAAAATCTGCATCCTACCTACCTAAAAACCCATAAGAGACTTTGAAAACTGATGTGTACTTAATGGCGATTAAAACATCAATCACTCTCGCAATAAGACCCAGGGCATTTGAATTTATAAACAACAGTGAAGCGATACTTTTTTACTAATTGAATTATTAGTGTTTGTAAAAAAAAACAACAGTATTTGGTCTTTACAAATAGTATAGATCCAAACAGAAACACAAAAGATCCAAGTCCTAAAGAGTATTACAACTCTGTCGTTTATAAATTCAAATGCTCTTGACGTGATTGTGATTTCATTGGTAATTACATACTGTACTATGTTAATCTTATCAGTGGAAATCAAGGATTCATTAAGTCAACTAACGTAGAGTTTAGTTTTAGTCCAACATATTTAAAATAAAATATGTTGAGACATGTTGGAACTTATTTTTATGTACAGAAAACTGTAATATGAGAACTTCCAACTTTATTTGTCTCACGAAACTTGATGCAGACACATGTCAGTATAAAAATAATTGTACTGCTCAAAAGTGGAGGTGCTCAGCCACAACCCGCAAAAAGATGAGGGTGCTCAAGGCCCCCCCCTCCCCTCTCCTCTCCTCTCCAGCTTCCCATGTGTAGTATTAACATGTTTGATAATGGACTTTAAATAAGAAACTTTTTTGTTGAAATGGATGCTTTTTTTATGCCAAGTAATATCCTGGGCTGTACATTATGATGATGGTAGTCTTTTGTTTCAGGTGTTGGTGTATTGGAGGGACCTATGTACGCTGTGGGAGGTCATGACGGCTGGTCCTATCTGAACACCGTAGAGCGCTGGGATCCTCAGGCGCGGCAGTGGAGTTTTGTAGCCTCAATGTCAACATCACGTAGCACAGTAGGAGTTGCCGTCCTCGGTGGAAAGTAAGTCCACTTGATAATTTCCAAAATTTATACCTACATACAGCTATAAAATTTTAAAGTTAACATGTAATTGGTCTTCGTAAATTTGTTGATATATTAATAAAAATATATATAAAGATTTACATATATAAACTGTTTGAACTATTCGTAGGTTAACCATTCAGGAGATGTAAAACCGAACACAACGACTACAAACTAATAAAAATACAAACGTAATAGAGCAAATTTTGCTCAATGACTGATGGACCTTCCGTTCGTCAGATCTCTGGTGTTTTTGCATGAATAAACTTTTAATTGTTGCCTTTTGTTTCTTTATTCAAATTGCATACGGAAATTAATAAAGTTCTACATGAATTCTGCAAGTCAAAACAATTTTACAGCTTCATGCTGCTCTCAGAGCTAAGGGGCACACGAAGCCGATCTGTTTTGGCGTCCCTTTATGTCCTGTGGTTGGCTTGTAAAAAAGCCATTGCGATTAACCTTGTCAAAATAAGTCACCTTGCTAGAGTAGGTTACATAAAATATCACCTTAGACATACCTCACAGGTTATTAAGGGAATGTCACGTATGACTGAAGATATTGCAGTGTTTTCAATCAAACATCAACGGGTGGTTGGAGGGAGCTCCGTGTTGCCCTGGTGCTCTCAGAGCTAAGGGGCAACACGAAGCCGATGGCATCCTGTTATGACCTGTTTTGTCCTGTGGTTGTCTTGTAACTTGTCCTTGTTTGTTGCCAGTGGCGTCGGGGGTGGTTTCCTTCACCCATTGGGCTGTCATATGAGTGAAATAACCTTAAGCATGGCGTAAAACCCCGATCAAACAAACAAACAATCAAACATCAACATTTTAAAATATATTTAACAGTATTCCATGAGTTGTTCACAAAGTATTTTAGGCTAAAAGAATATTTGTATTTCTCCCCCAGGTTATACGCAGTTGGTGGTCGTGATGGCAGCTCCTGTCTGAGATCAGTCGAGTGTTTTGATCCACATACTAATAAATGGACATTATGTACCCCAATGTCTAAGCGGAGAGGTGGAGTGGGTGTGGCTACTTGTAATGGTTTTATCTACGCTCTTGGTGGTCACGATGCTCCTGCCAGTAACCCAACATGCAGCAGATTTGATTGTGCAGAAAGGTAACAAGAGTTATGCCCCTTTAACATTGTTTTGAGTTTGACCTATTCATCTATATTTTCTTGGAAATCTTAAACAAAACACAACTGATAGTGGATCAATAATGTTATGGGTACTGTGATTGTTAAATCCTTAAACAATAGGTTTATTTCAATGAAATTTAGCTGATCAGTTCTTTAACAGTATAGATTTAAAAAATATTAGGTACCTAATGTAGAATAATGGTAGGTTTCTAAAAATTATTATTATCTCTATTTTTAATACTTTCTCTTCCAGATATGACCCTAAGACAGACCAGTGGACCATCATAGCCCCGATCAGTTCCCCCAGGGACGCTGTAGGGGTGTGTGTACTGGGTGATAAACTCTACGCTGTCGGGGGTTACGATGGACAACAATACCTCAATGATGTGGAGTGTTATGATGCTCTCACTAATGAGTGGACTAAGGTCAGCAGTGGGGGATATATTTACAGCTTCTTCCGTAAAGTCATACATAATAGTGTGAAATGTAATGTCATGTTCAAACTCTGTATGAAAGTATTAAATTTCCTCTACGTATAGGTAAGACAACATATAGTAAATTCTAGAAAGACAGGGCAGCTGTGTTAATGACTGATGAATTGTCTGCTACCACCCCTGGAAAAAAATGCCACCATAGTTCTAGTGAAATCCTTCTTCTTGGGAAGAATTTTTTCAAATAATGTATTGGTCTTATGTAGAATTTTGAGAGAACTTTTCAATCGTTTAATTTTTGTGCGTGAGAAATTTTTCACTTTTTCCAAGGGTACCCTCTTAATGATTTAGAACACATCTGATTAATCAATTAAAGTCAATATGAAATTTAAATAAATCGAATTGCTTTTGTTGGAATGTCCACAAATGGTTGCCTTTTGAAGTATACATGTTTAGATTGTACATATTACTTCTGAAACTTTGCCTATTTGTGAGCTGAAATTTAAATCATCCATTATCCAATCACTGCTTCTGTCATATGGCTGGCCACTGTGAAATTGTCAATATCTGCTGTTTTCAGGACATAGGCCGAAGAGAAGAAAATGCTCACATTAAGATCTTATTCTTAATTTTGTATCATTCATATGATTGTATTTAAAAACTGACCTAACCTTAAAACTAAATATGGCTAACCAGCACTTATTCTTTCTTTCAGGTGGCAGCCCTGTGTACGGGTCGAGCTGGAGCCTGTGTTGTTCATGTACCGAATAGTTGACTAGATTGGGATAGACGGTCCTTATCACTCCTCAGAAAATGGCCGTCTGGGTTCTTCTGGCACAAGAGGCGTGACTCGACTACAACACTCGTCTGAACTTCAGTGTTTAATTTACTCAAACTGTGTTCTGCTTGGTTGCTTTTATGTGTGACAAGCTAGTGGTTGGTGATCTGTATGTTATGATGTCAAGTGTAACTGGGCTCTATGCCATTTCTGTCGGGGAGTTTAAGCTGTGATGAGGATTTTTACCATTATATTCCATATAGTTACAACCAGTGTTGGAAAAAAGGTAACCAGCCAGTGCCCAGTGTGGCATCCAGGCAGTGCCCAGTGTGTTAATCAGCCAGTGCCCAGTGTGGTAACCAGGCGATGCCCACTGTAGTAACCAGCCGATGCCCACTGTAGTAACCAGCCAGAGCCCAGAGTGGTAACCAGCCAATTTGAACAAGACCCCAGAATGAACCAAGTATGATATTAGGAGGCAGACAGTGGGTGATAACCAGTGGCCTGTTGAAGGACAGGCTGGTCATTCACATCCTCTGTTTGTCAGGTTTACATGTTAAATATATTGCATTAGGCAGTTCGCAGATGGGAAAAGTGAACAAACAATAATTGAGTGTGTTTTTAAGTTATCAACTGTACATGTAGTGGGTTGGATACCTTAACAGAAGTGCTACAGTATGATCGTTGGTTTTCTCCTTGTGTGGTGTGAATTCTGAACTTACTGCTGTCATCAAAAGTTTCAATGTATCTGGACAATTTGCCAGCCTCTTTTGTTGTCTCAAACTATCAGGTGCCAAATTATTATCCCTTGGAAAAACAAATTATTCATGGTCTTTTCAAAAAGTGCACACATGGACCAATAGAAAGAGTGTGTGATTAACATGTTCACCAAATAGTACTGTACAAGGATTCCTCTGCCGTCTACATGTTCACCATTTGCTTTTTAGCATGTTTTGAAAATGATCTGCTTTGTCCAGTAGCTTGAAGTTGTTCTGTCACTTAATAGCTGCTTATTTAAGACAACAAATATTGTATTAGGGAGAGACCTTCTAAGATAGGATTTGAGGTAAGGGACTTTTGCAAAAGGATTTAATTTAAGGGCTTTTGTAAACCTGGTCGTTCATTCATTCAAATGCGACCCTTGACCAACCTTGTAGAGTGAATGCTGTATGGATATTTTTTCGCTGAGATCTTTTATCCAATGACATTAAATGACTCAATGAATCTGTCTAACTGTGCTAGCCGTATTCATTTACTCTAACTAGGTTTTATGTCAAGAAGAGGTGCTGTGACAGTTGTTTATACAATTTCATAAATTTTCTCTTAACTGGTGTTCAAACATGCTAAAGATTATATAGTGCTATTATGCTAAATCCTTTTCTATATAACTCATTGAATCTCTTTGTCCTGGGTTGAGGCATGGCTAGCCCAGGGCTATCAATTTCTGGGGGCCTCCAGGGGCCGGTTGCTCAAAGCGCTATTAAATTTAATCCGCTATTAGATGACCTCACGTCATGTTAACGGTCTATCTCTAATCCTGGATTAGTGATTTAATAGCGGTATTAGCGACTAATCGTCTTTCGAACAACTGGGCCCAGGTGGCTTAGTACAAAGTTATTTGACGTTCTTTTTTCCATTTTGAAAATATCCCTCTCTAAGAAGCCTATCTACAAGATCCCAAACCTTAGAGAAACTATAGATTTTTAATTAAGCTATTTTTGTGTATTTGTTTATTTGGTAACATGATCATTACATTTGTTGTTTTATCATTATGCACTGAGTTGACTGTGTTACTGTTATGCATGTAAGATCATCTGAGTTTTGCCATTTTATATTATCAGAATTGTTACCTCCCTGAATTCTCAGGAAAATTTACACAAAGATCCATCATAAGATCACTGCATTGAATAAAAACTTACTTTTGCTTGTTCAGATGTTGGCTGGTTCATTAAAATATTAAATTGGTTTTAGACCAGGCACAATAGAATTTATGGCTGTTTTGTTAGACACAACTCTTTGATACATGTAGTTCCTTAACCTTGCTCTGTTATCCCTTAAGTGCATAAAGCTTATTTTTTGTCAATTTGATCTTAGCCAGTTCAGCAATCCCAAAAGTTACAAATCATGCAGAGCAGCGTTATTTTATCCTGCTGGATGCACCTTCAGTCCTTCACTAGCGAATCTTGTCACAATACAGTCATCAGCTTGTATTTTAACAAGGATGGGCGACGCTCTGGATTATATAGATTGTGTAACGGGCCAATTCGGAAGCATTATTTAAACACTGTCTCAAGAATTCCTTGATATAATGATGTACCTCAGATATTATTACCAGTCAATGTCAAAGCATTCTATGTATATTCTAGTCTGGTTAATCTCTCACACATGACAGCCTGGTCAGATTCTCTTATAAAATTGTATATAAAAGATTATGTATTTTTGGTATTATACTCAATAAAAACTATGACTTCAATTTTGTTTATTGATTTTATTTTTCATCAACAATATATTCTTGGACGGAAACAAATACTGCAGAGATGTATAAAAACAAATACTGCAGAGATGTATAAAAACACAATTTGGTAAATGTATCAGTCAATTTAGTTAAAATGGCCTCGAATGTAGTACATGAAGAGAGCTTCAGACAATTGATTTGTGACATCAAATTAACACCAGGTAAGAGCACAGCTGAACACTAGATTTATTCTTGTTCATCCCCATAAACCACGCAGTCAAGAATACTGTTGTCTTCTGTAATGGACCAAATATATCAGTTATCTCCCTTGTTGACTCTGGATTGCAATGGCCAGTCTGTAATCCTGAATGGCCTCCTCTTTTCTGCCTAGTTTCCCCCGAACGTCAGCTCGTCTCTTCAGGACCAACGGATCGTCAGGCTTCAGAAACAAAGCTATAGGGGGGAAAAAAGAAGTTATTTTTAAATTCCACCTTTAACTTTGTAAGAAACTGGTTAATTACATAGTGTGTATAAGTATTGTATTAAAAATAATCAATTAGATTTCCGTCTTGCTTATACACCCAATTACCCCAAGGACCTGCATCAGTGAAAATATTTCAATAACTGTCTCTTACATTTGTTGTAATCAAGCTCCGCTTTGTCCAGTTTCTGCATGGAGGCATACAGGTTACCCCTGTTAAAGTAGATATGAGCCGAATGAGGACTCAGTTTCATTGAACACTTGAAGTCATCCAGGGCTCCCGGCGAATCTCTTAATAACACCTACAAAAAACAACACTCATTCAGCTTCAATATCAATATCCCATTCTAAGATTACAGAGGATATTGCACAGTGAAGTTTGAATACCATAAATGTTACTCGTGTGACACAGTATTAAACTTCTTCACTGGGTTATCACTTCCACCAGCAAGTTTTATGGTTTTAAAATTCACTGCGTAATATTCTTTTTTCTATTGTTTATATGAATGATAAATTCGTAATTCACAACATTTTTTTACAAATTTTCTATGATTTTCTAGCTTTTGTATACAACAAACAATAGAAAGGACTGGCAAGTATAGAAACAAAAGTGTTATTCAATGGCAGTGAAATATCACTATGAGTGAAGGAAATCCTGATATTACCTACATATAAATAATAAAACCACTTATTTCAGTAGACTCAAAGAGATATGAATCTACATTATCAAAATTTATATAGCATTATTACAAAAAAAGGTGACTCAGCAAGGGTCCATGTTTTATGATGAATATTAAAGAGCACTTCTAGTGGGTGATTTTATAAATTAATAGACCAGAATGATACTCATCCAACTTGAGCCAATGTTGGATGAATATTTCTCACACCTCACTAAACAGTCACAAGCAGATACCCTTGGCACTAGAATGTCTTCTTGCAACAAAGTCTATAAATCCAAGTAATATCAACAACGGTCATTACAATAGAAGTGCATGGTTTGGTAACCTTCTCTCACACAGATAGCACAGTTCTGAATTACAATAGAAGTGCATGGTTTGGTAACCTTCTCTCACACAGATAGCACAATTCTGAATTACAATAGAAGTGCACGGTTTGGTAACCTTCTCTCACACAGATAGCACAATTCTGAATTAAAATAGAAGTGCACGGTTTGGTTACCTTCTCTCACACAGCACAATTTTGAATTACAATAGAAGTGCATGGTTTGGTAACCTTCTCTCATACAGCACAATTCTGCATTACAATAGAAGTGCACGGTTTGGCAACCTTCTCTCACACAGATAGCACAATTCTGAATTACAATAGAAGTGCATGGTTTGGTAACCGTCTCTCACACAGATAGCACAATTCCGACTCTCAAATAAATGGCAATGGGGGTCACAAAGACAGATAAACTAACAGGGAAGACCCTACAGGACAATGGTATAATGCAGAAACAAAATGTTAAAAACACCACAAACTCAAATTCTCACTATTTCTTGACTGACATGGATTGAAACAAAAAGAATGTTAGCGCCAAACTTTCCTACATTTAGAAATGAAAGTGTCTAAGACTTATAGAAAGTAGATTAAAAAGTCTAATTTCAAGAACTCACCTTTGTGATAGCTCTGTTGAGATAGGCTGACTCATCTCTAGGGTTGTATTTGACAGCTTTATTGTAATATTCCAATGCCTGAAATAAACCATTTACATCACTTAACAAACTTTACCCTGCCTTATTTACAAATGTCTAGCTGTTAATTTTCAATAATTGATTTAAGATTAAATATGCTTTAAAAAGTCTCATAAGACGTATTTAAAAAGGTATATCAGTCTTTTTTACAGCACACATTCTACTGGTGGTATTGTTATTACTGTAGTTGTGATCAACGCAAATCTGACTGCGGGACCAAATCTACAAAAACGATACTATTCAGTGATATTAAATTTTCATTGTTACCACATGACCTACCTGTTTAAAGTGTCTTGTGTGGAAGTAGATATTAGCAGCATTGAAGTAAGCCAGAGCATAGGTGGGGTCTTTCTTCAGAGCTAGGTGATAATCCTTCATGGCATTTACACCATCCTTCATAAACTAAAACATTGAAACTCTATTTACATATCACAACAAAAAGGGACAAACCAAAAACACATTGTAAAAGGTCAGAAATCAAGTGATGATGTTACTATTGATAACAAATTTCAAATTGAACTCGATTTGAAGGCTTAGCGTGTTAATGTTAGAAAACAAACATTCATGAAAAATCACAAATTAATTTGCTGAGAATAAGTTGATCGGGTGGTAGACTAGACAACCCCGGCCACATAGAATGCGGCATCAATTAATTTATATTTATATACTAGTAAGTTTGTTCGGGCTTTTACGACACACTTACGGTCATATTACTCATGTGACTAGGTGAAGGAAACCAGTGGCAACAAACAACCACATGACACAGGAACATCACAGGATGGTGCAAATTGACCGTGCAAGACACGAGAACCAATCGGCTTTGTGCTG
>JAUELC010079671.1:0-12122 GCA_031471745.1 Cryptochiton stelleri
CGTCGATGGTGGTTTCCTTTATCCATTGGGCTGGCACGCCGTCATATGAGGGAAATAACATTAAGTACGGCGTTAAACCCTAACCAAACAAACAACATTTATATGTAACGTTACTCTGTACAATTGCACAATTTATTTTTTGACAGCTTTGAATTTAGAGAAATAATGAAAAGAAACATCGCTTAAACAGCCCTCCATATGTTATCTTCATTCAATTGATGTTAACCGGAAACCTAAGAAGCACACGAAATATTTTACAACAGTATCGTAAAATAACCACTTGATTTTATCTATCCTATAAAAGTATTTTTGTTTTCTCATCTTTTCATGTCTTGTCAACTAACTTTTACAATTCGACCCCATTGCCTCCTGGTTAAGGGCTCTGTGTTTTAAGTTTAACCTGCTGCCAGTATAGCACTGGAGGAACATTAATTGACCAGCAGAGCCTAACATTTCACGTTTTATGGTTGTATTACTCTTGCAGATTAATGTTGGAGTACACCACCGTCATATAAGTGAAATACTCTTGTGTGCACTAATTAAACACAAAATAAAACGGCCATTTTCATCGTTGGAGCCAATCAATGAATTTAATTATTCAGAAGTTATTATAAACCGGGAATAAAACGGAACTGGGACTGCCCTAGCGATCAAGCATATCCAAGTATCTATGTTTATCATTGTTATCTCGCTTTTTATTGTGCAATTTCAACAGCGACCTTTAATGAACACCACATACATGACGTCATTGGACATTTTTTATATAGGATTACCTCGGATCTTCATAGCGACAATTACAATTCCGATGAGCTAATATAGATCTGATTGTAATCAGATTGACACAAACCCAAAGTAAAAAGAACAAAACACAGCAAAGTAATATTTTGGGAGAACTTGTTTATTAACAGAAGACATACATGAATGGAAAATTCCATGCCTCCAATGTCTCATAGAGAACCTGTTTTTCTTAAAATTTTATTTCTTGATGTGTGGTAACGATCAGTTGCGGTTGAATGTAACCCGCTTCTTTCACAAACAGTAAACTTTTAAAGTATACTTAGTGATTTTACTGGCTACCATCAATTCTATCCTGGACCATCTGGGGTGGGTCAAAACAGTTCCTCAGAACCATTACCTGGAGAACAAATGAGAAATATATTAATCCAAGCACAATCGAGATAACATACAAGACAGATGTGTTGTAATACGCTAAAATAAAACATTTATAAATAGACTCGATTATTCACCGACTGATTGATTGCGTGATAACATAAGTGACAAAAATTGTAAAGCATTGTAAAATTCTGGATTGTACATACCCTGTAGAATACACCTTCAAAACTAGCGGCTGCAGCACTGCTTGTTTGTCCGTAGCCGTCTTGAAGAGGATCAGTTGCCACTTGACCACCAATTTGAAGCGGACAATTAGAGTTGAAAGCCAGACGGCCTGAAAACAATAGAAAAGAGTACCAATATAGCAGATTGAATATATGAGCCGAGCAGCAAACGTGTTAATACAGTGCAATATTCCCAATAAATGAATAATTGTAGCTAAAGTATTTACGGCTCTTTATTCTTCATTATGCACTTTCTAAAATAAAGGATATTATTATATATCTCTGTTTGACTAAATACAATAAGTGTTGCGTTCGGCGTCACCGATGAACTAGTTCCGGGTTTCAACTACAAGGCAAGTTTGTAAAGAAAACACTTCGTAGTCTGATAAACTTTATAATAATACCTCTAACATTCTTTATGTTCGCAATTTATTTTACCCCATGTATCTATCTTCTTCTCCAACATAATTAAATATCTCGTGAAAAAAATGTAAATTCTGTGAACTCTTTGGAGTAGGATGTGTAATTAATTACATGTGTATTCATTTATTTCCTGGAGTAGGATATGTATTAATTACATGAACAGACATTTACTTCCTGGAGTAATTACATGAACAGACATTTACTTCTTGGAGTAGGATATGTATTCATACATTGTATGGTTCATACATCATATATATCTTAAGATTGATAAGACTGCCACAGGGATGACGATTAATAAACAAAACCGATAAATCATCTCATGTTCTAGATAAACTCTCGGAGTTCTTTCATGGATCTTAATCTGGAGTTGTTATTCGTAGCCACTATACATCTTGAGAGAAGGTAATAACTATTCATATGTGGCATATGGCATGCGAAGCATACTCTGTTCACATGAAATGCACATGCATGTTCACGTTAATACCCTGGTAAGCCTATTAAATAGACATTGGATACTCTAAATCAAAAATGAGTATGGTTAAAACACCACAGTTAACCCGATGGTCTATCCCCTAAGGATAATTAGAATTACGAGTTTTCTCAAAAGAGGGAAGTTGTATTTTTAGAAGTGCAGAGAAAGAAACTTTTATACGTGTGTGTATAATTATCAAGCTGCATTGTTTTAGTCAATTCATGCTAGAATCAAACAAAAAGCCAGATGTTGACAAGGTATAATCTTGTAATGTCACTTTCCAAGACCAGATAACCAGAACATGAGTATCTCTAGAGTGTCAGGAAATGCAACAGTTTTCTTTCTGCAGTAATGAAACAAATTCTTAAAGAAAACAAGTTCAACAAAAACTAGCTCAAACAAATTTACTAAAAATTTCAGTATCTTTTTTGGTAATGGTTGAAACGAACATATATCACAGGTTACACAAGAAAATGAGATAATTAAGCAGTGTTCAATTTTCTTAATTATCCTGCACAAAGATATCTACTTTTCAGCTTTATTTACTTTATATCGTTTTAGCACCAACTTACAAGGAAAGTTACTCTTAATCAAATATCATTCTGAAAACAAAGTAACCCAGATATCTCACCTTCATCGTTTGAAGCAGGCAACCGGTTAAGACCGCTGAGGTCACAATCAACATTGTTCACAACGAGACTGACGGTTCCGGCACTGTATTTAAGCTGGACAGTTTGCACACCCTGTTAACAGCAAATCAAGACGACAACATTAGAATCCACGAGGACAACATTAGAATCCACTAGGACAACATTAGAATCCACGAGGACAACAATTACAATCCAGGAGATATAAAGGTTAGATGAGATCGATATTAATATAGAATGCAAATAAATTTCCAAGTGTGATAAAGGATGACGGTATAACATGAACGATATAGGTCATTGCCCGGTGCTTAACGTCGTATTCAAGTGTATTTAACTTATATGACGACTTTACACTGCCCATTATTTTTTTCGGAAAACCAGACAAAGAAGGCATAGAAACGGCCACTGCGATATACGTAGACAACGATAACGTTCTCCCTTAGGTATAATGGTTGGAATAGAACAGTCCTCCGTGGAACAGCGACGGGCAATTGTACCGACCTTCAAAATGCACGATACTCAGATGACAAATTCTACTCTACCAAATCTTGCTAAGTCCCTTTACTTCCCTCAATGCTGAAGATCACCTCTTTGCTATTTCCAAAAGCTTAACTACCTTTTTTCCTGGAAAGAGGGCAGGGTGGAAAGGGTGGAAAGGGGGAGGGTGGATACCCGGTTTATTTTACTAGTTTTTCTATACACTGTTAAAATCCATCCACACAGACAGCAAGAGTTTATAAACATACCGATGAAGATGGCACTGAGCAGGTGACAATATTGTCGCTGAAGAAACTTAGGGAGTATTGTCTGTTACTCGGGTCGAACTGCAGATCGAAGAAACCTCCACTTGGTCCCGGATTCGAACAGATGTTGCTGGCAATAAATGAAATTTGTCCTGTGGATTCAGCTTCAAATCGGAGGACAATGTTAAGTTCTACGAATGTTGTTGAAGACAAACGCCAGATAACCTCTGAAAGCCCTTGTCCAAAGGCGGATCCACCACGGACCAATGATACATCAGATTGGAATTTGTTAGGAAAGAGCGAGATATAGTTACCAACTTCATCTTCGCTGACAGCGATATTTGTAAAGTTCTGGTCGATAAGACGCTCGCATTCGCCACCTAAAAAATAGTTTTACATAAAACAGAATCGAAAGCTGTTCTTTACAAAAATATTAGACTTGAAATAATAGTGACCATCAGTGGTGTAAATCAGTCATCATATCTAGTAAACGTTTAACTTCAATGTATCAAGTCAACGTAACGAGTCAACGTATCAAGTCAACGTATCAAGTCAACGTACCAAGTCAACGTTTCCAGTCAGCGTATCACCTCAGTCAAATTAGTCTAATTCTAATTGTTCTATCCTTGATCACGAAACTAAATGATACCTTCACTTCGTGTCATTTTATGCATAATGGGAGAGTAATCACCACAAGGCAATATTGCATAGCGATATTTAAAGTCAGAAGCGAGTTTTTGTTGAGTTTTGTCATAAAATATCTATTTTCTCACAAATGAAATAACCCTGGTCACCCCATAAAACATCATCAAACACACAAACACAATACTCAAGGATGTGTATTACTAACCTGCAGGTGGTGTGACACTATCTTCAATACTTCGATCAACGCCTTCAACCCAATCACATCGGCATCCTGTCTCATTAAAGAACAGAGGGACAATGCCAGCACTTATGTAGAGATCAGCGACGTAGACTGGAAGAACATTGAAGCAAGACTGTCGCACATAGAGCTCGTCGACTGTTTCTCTGTCTAGGCTGGGTACAAGCAGGTCGTATTCATCAACGCCAGCATTCGCCGGCACTCGAACTTGACACTCTTGTTCTAAGAGGGCACGAAGTTCCGGTACATAACTGCACCGACAAAGTCCATTTTCTTGAGTGAAGACTTGAAGTCTTGTTGGACAAGTGGCTTCATGGACATCAGCGCCGTCTCCGAATCCATTGGGAGACTGGAGGAACTTCCTGTTATCAGAGGAATGTGGTGCGTGGTCGTTAGAACAATCTGACAATGGAAATTTAGAAAATTGGTTAGTTTGTTTGATTGGGGTTTTACGTCGTATTTAAGGTTATTTCACTCATATGACGGCGTACCAGCACAATGGATGAAGGAAACCACTCTCGAAGCCACTGGCAACAAACAATTACAAGATACAAGGCAATCACAGGACGCAATACATCGTGCAATAGGACAAATTTAGCAAATTCACAGTGCAAAACGCCACAAACAAATCGTCTTCGTTTTGCCCGTTAGCTCTGAGAACACCAAGGCAACAAGAAGCTTCCTCCAAACTCCCACTTCAGAAAATTTGGGATGGAGTAATTTCATTAACGCTGAAAATATATGTCAAGATTTCGTACAATCTATCTCGATGTTAGACTTATTATTTACACACTGCTTAGGCTAAACAGTGTCCACCTGACCAGTAGATTCTCAAAAGGTGAGCTCATCATGGGGAAAATAGTGGCTATAAAGTAGTATCAATTTCAAAATAAGAAATATGCTAACATATAGATGTAGATTTTGTCACGAAACTCAATCAATGTAGCCGCAGAGTTACGTTTTTAACATACCCCATTCCGTCTCGTCTTCAAGCAGAGCTTGTGGCGGGGTCGTACCACTGTAGACCAGACCCACTACGGTGGCTATAACAAAGGGGAACAGCATTTTTCTTGATAATTACCAACCTAGGAGGATAAAACATAAAGTTATGGATCAGAAACTCTGAGGGTAACATGGTATTCATGAGAGTATAACGTTGATCTGCCAGTCAACAATAGCAAAAACAACATTAAATCGAACAGTCTTTGTTTTACAAAAAACACCACCTTTCGATAAATATAATCGTGCCGAATAAATGTAAATAAAATGTCCAAACATCTCGCTGCAGGAATTATGGAGATTAACGATTTTTTTCGGAAAGCCTATAAAGTAGGATAATAATATAGTGTTGAGACAGAAGGGTGTCGAACTTGTTCCAGATTATAACAGCAGTATTCTAAACCTCAGACTATAAAGCATCTACAGCATTAATCATTGCACATGTTTGTTTTCTCGTTACATGTATAGCACACCTCATTATAGACTTGTATGTCGAAGCTATGATAGCGCCAAAGACTTTCCGTGCCATGCGGAAATATACACGAATACACACACACACGAGCGGTTTTTGTGAGACAACATAAAACTCAAGCCATAAGGATGTATCAGCTCCTTCAAACCATCGTTGGACAGAAACTTGAAATTGTAAAATATTTCCCCGAAAAAATTGGCAGCTTTCACAGAGTAGTTTTCTGTTCTTTTTTCAAACTATATCGTCTAAATGTGTGTTCGCGCCTGACCGTGTGACGGACTCAAACTATGTGTTAAGCTTTTTACCCGAAATCCCGCTGACTTAAACGGCGAGACTCTTATAATACAGAAATCAAAAGAACATCAAATCACATCAAGTTTTATCAAACATCTGAAACAGATACACAGAATCGAAACACTACTTGTACAGGATAAAACACACAATACTATAGCAATTAATCTCCAAATATATGCTTTGTGAATTCTCCATGACGATTGCTTTGGAGAAACAAACAACAAAATATTGCTTGACAGAGGTAGACTAAAAGCATACATTTCACATCTGCTTTAGAACATGTGTTGAAGGAAAGAATCCGGCTACTTCTATAAATGACACATCTTGTGAACAACTTACCTCTGTAACGATGAACGGAATAGATGTCAAAATCTTTTCTGATTAACAGTCGTTCAACCAGGGTTATATAAGGACTTAGGGGCTAAAGGTTGTTTTATTCTCGTTGGAAGTAAGGGATAGTTTCTTTACTGACCTACATTGACCTGTCATTTCATTGGACCTCTGTTTTTATAGTAATTTTAAAAACGAAATATGGGCCGAGTCATCTTCGCTGCTTTTTTTCGGCAAGAACAGCTGTATGTATGAATTAACCAATCATCCAGTGGACAACAATACCACATGTTTATTTATAATCACCATCAATCACCGCCAAGTATATTTGCATTAGTATGTAAAAACACCTCGATCAAATCAACCAAATCCGTCTCGTCCCAGTTTTTCTTAATTTAAGTTTTTTGTTTTTTTTTATGAGGTCAGCTGAACTCTCGGACACCAAATCCAGGCAATAATATGTGTATCTTAAATGAAATAACCTTTGGTATGAGACTAACAACTAATAGATTAAACCTAAACATTAATGTAAAACGAATTATATCATTGTGGTAAAACTAGCTGGCTCAGTGCATAATTAGGTAATAATGTAATTCAATAATGAATGCTATTCCCATATTTCGTGCCAATCATGACTCACTTCGCGTAGCTTCGGTTTTACGACGGAGATGACCGAATCTAAGTTCGTGTGTATCCCCACGCCAGTTTCCCCTGATTCCCCCATGTTTTGCGAAAGTCGAACCAAACCGCCAGCTGTGGAGAACAAAGATAGCACATACATACCTGAGAGTTGCATTCTCGCAGAAGATTCCTGAATCACGTTTATAATGATACAATGTAGATCATCGGTTTGACTAGATGTGGTAACTCGTCCGATGACCATCGATATCAGCGATTAGGACATTTATTCTTTTATTTTTTTTAAACACAAATTTTATTTTTATTGTACACATTAAGCACTAGACTTATATAGCGTACTTCAGTGGAATGTCATAATATGGATACAAAAAAACAATTTCATTTACATTATTTACAATGTGATTATTTGAATATAATAAATAAGTAAGTAAATAAGAAAGTAAATAAATAAATGTGGCGAAATATAAATTCAATATTTTAAATAAACAAAAATAGCATGTAAACATAAATTAATAAGCATTTATATTGGCAGGGCCAATCCAGGGTGTTTTTAATTCTTATAAACAGGGATAGACAGCAAAACAAAAACCAAAATAGAATTATATTCATTGTAAAATAGCTTTTCATCAACTGTGTTGACAATAAAAATAGCACGTGGCATACCAAAAAATAATAGGACTGACAGGCAACAGATTTTTGTCAATATTTAATTAAACTACTAGTTTTAAATGATGATTAACAAAAAAAACACACACACACACAAACAAACGCACACATAAAAAAAACACAACAAATAACCACCCCTAAAAAAATCACAAAAAACCCCAGGATGACTCACCGATAGAAATGATAATTATATTCATCCGGCCAGTGTATAGTGACATACGTTTGTTCCCGTCGGTGTGTACAATCCTTCACGTATGATGTCATATCAGGACAATCGCCTTTATGTGGAAATAAATTTACATACAACATAATCAATTAAACGGTTTTAAGTAACCGAAATTTCGTTCGAAGCGTATAATAAAAGAGTCGTGCCTATTTCATCTGTCTTGTCTGTAACATTTAAACCGTCCATGAGTTTTCGTCGTTGATTATCAAATTTGGGACATTTTAGCGAGTAATATTCGGCAGTAATTTGCAACAAGACGAATCAGTAATAAAATTAACTAATAAATCATAATTAAGGGAACTGCATGCATTTCGTTAATGCTAAAGTAGTACAAGTACTAAATGACCATATGCGATCACCGTGGTAGTAGTTGGGGACTTGTTTAAACGAAAAAATCAGTTTACGTTTGTTTTAATGTCGGAACATATATTTAGTACTTGAATGTTTCGGGCAAGTTATTCCAGTCACGAGTTGTTGCCCGAAAGAACGATTTGACATATAACACGGTTCTAGTTAAGAATGCGGTGAGTCTATTGGGGAGTCTAGTGGGATAAGGCTTTCGTGTTTGTAGTGCAGTGTTGAAAGGGAGACGTCTGCATTTATGTTAAGGCATGCACAAAGACGGTGGATTTTTCGGTGGATAATGTATTAAAACCGGATTCTTCATATAATATTGATGATACTACTATTTTTCTTAGTCCAGTAATTATACGGAGGCAGTCTTTTTGAAGCATTTCAGCGAGGTTGTCCCACACGATATCGGCTTATTCTAAAGATGGGCGGGTGAAGCTTTTATATATCATTTCTAGGCTTTTGCGGTTAAGACGGAATTTTATTGCACGAAAAACGGATATTTTGGAATGGGCATTTAATTGATCTATGTCAGCTTGCCTGACAGTCACATATAACACCTAGGTGTTTATGGCTATAACTTCTATCAATTGTACTTCCCATGAATTGAACTGTTAATTGGGATGGTTGTCGGTGTCTAAATCAAAGTATAGATTAAGTTTAAGCACTATTGAAAGGTATAAGTCATTGTTTTCCCCAAGATTGGATGGATTACAAATCGTTTTCTATTGAATTGCAAACAGATTGATGCAACAAGTCTTCAAAAATTACATACAAAACATGTACCACCTGCAAACATTCTGATATTATTGACAACACTACAGGGGAGATCATTGATGTAGATAACAAACAAGAGTGGTCCAAGAAATGAGACCTGGGGCACACCCGCTAACGAATTCACATCAGATCTCAACCCTTGTAATACGACCCGCTGATGACGATCACTGAGATGGCTGGTAAAGCACCTCAGCAGATTACCAGATATGTCAAGTGATTGGAGTATACCTTGGAGTATACCCATAGGCGCTCAAATGCTTTAGAAATAAAATATTTTGTTTTTATATGCTAGTTATGAAAATGTATATAAAATAAACTCACACAGCGTAAAAAAGAAAATATATAAACATGGGTATAAAATGCTCCTTTTTCTCTCTGCATTTGTCATAATGTATAAACTGTGTGTAAACGTGTAAACAAAGACGAAAGACATCTGTAGCAAAGTAAAATCTGATAATAAAATCTGTTAAGGATAATTTAAAAAGTGACACACAATAAATTTGGCTGAGTGTGTGTGTGTGGGGGGGGGCGTATATTATTCCATTGACGAACACCATAAACACACAAAGTGTGACGAAAAAGATTTGTTGGGCAGTATGGAAAACGGAGGTTAATTGAGATAATGGTTTCTTGTGGGATAGTTATGAACGCCAGTCCACGGTAAAAATACAGAAAAGCAATAGGAAGAGTCGATATATTTATGAAGAATTGTGAGAGAAAGAGAAATTTGTTCAATTGATAGACATTAATGATATTTATGTCCCTTGACATTCACTTAATATGATGACATTTGTAATAGGAAGTGATTGAACATAGAATTCGTTTTGGTAATAACAGGTTGAAGGTTAGTATTGTAAGTACTTCCCAAACAGGGTTGATATAGGAGAGGTATGGATATATGAGAGTATAATATAGTATAAATAGCGTGTTCCTTTTTAGACTAATTCTACTGTATTTAATTTTTCCGATGGTATGTGATAATTTGCTCTTTAGGTAATGTATATGAATTGTTCGAGTTACATAATATGATGCCACGGATCTTAATTCCATTAAAACGTCTAATGGGGTATTGTTTAACGCTACTGATGAGAAATCGGGAGTAAGAGATTTGCGGAATGGTTTTACTTATATCTACAGAGAGCTTATTGGCAGGTAATCAGTTTTGCGCTGAGCGCAGATCTGTCGTATTCTAGCAATTGCTTCTCTGCAGCCGTTAAACCTAGGACACAATAGGCAAATTTTCACAGCGAATAGTTCAGCCGAGAGTGTCCAGTGCAACGGCATTCCCCCGAGCGTCGGTCGAAGCCATTCGCCAGCATCAAGCGTGTTTGATATTTCTCGCCCGAATATTTATCGCCGGAGACTCGTTCGGCTACTTTGTCCACTCTGGTGAAGTGTATCGCGAACTTTTAGAATTCCTCAACCAATCACAGGCGCTCGAAGCGTCACATGAAAATTAAAAAGGCGACCTCCAGTGATGTTTTACCCATCTCTATCGCCCATTCTGATATATTTGTAAACGTACTAAATAACTTAATTGATCCTGCGGTCTGTCACCATCACTTATATACGACAGGCTTATGCATGTAGTCACTCGTTGGCAATGTCCTGCAGACCTCTCAGTTTCGTAAACAGCTTATTTATGCTGCTTAACAGTGTATATCTTTACCACAATTCACATTGATTAAAATATGCATTATTCTCTGCGGATATATGTCCAAGAAAAAGCAAAACGAAGCAAATGTTAGGTCATCGGCTATAGCCAGAGCCCAATCACGTGGTTTTGTTTAGCTTCCTTGATACCCGGATGTGGCGCATAGTGAATCCGGAATTGTATTTGCAGGCGCGATAACAATACTAGAATTCGCCCAGTGTGCCCACTGTGTCACCCGAATAAATTTGATGGCGAATAGTTCGGCCAAACTACCGGCGAGTGAAATTCGCCTTGTGTGTCCCCAGCTTTAGGAGAACAGCTGACACATGTATCATCAGCAAATATAAGAAAATTGAGAATTGACAAGAAATTCTGTCATTCATATTAACAAGGAAGATGATACCCTGCTAAAAAAGTTATATAGAGTTCTATAAAAAAAAATTCTGTTGAACTCTATAAAACCTTTTCCTTTAGACTTCTATAGAACTCTAGGACCGTGTTCTATAGAATCCTATATGACTGATTTCTATAGAATCATATAGGACGGAGTACTATAGAATCATATAGGACAGATGTCTATGTAATGCTATAGGAATGATTTATATAGCATTCTATAGAACCCTATAGTAACATTTTTATCAAATTAAAAACCCATAAATAAAAGTAAAAATAAAAGCTCTTTTCACAGATACTTTATATTTGACTTTATTGAACTCGATTTTTACAAAATTTGTCTCCATAGACATTGTTCCAATATCTATTAAATTATAAAATAAATCATCTAAAAAATATGGTAACTGTAAAAAGGAGATGTCTTTTAAAACAAAATGTTGAATATATTTTCAACTTAATTCACAAGCATGCGCCCTTTGGCTCTGGCTCATGACATCATGTTCCGAACATAATTATGCTGTCTTTTAATACTGAGCGCTGGAGGAACATTAATTTTCCAAACATAGCGAAACACTTCACATTTTATGGTTTGTGTTAATGTGGCTATTTACTGTTGGAGTCCACCACCGTCATATATAAGTGAAATACCCTTGATTACGGCGTTAAACAATCAACCAATCAATCACACGCGTAACTACTACAGTTTCTTTCCTACCTTAGTTTAAAAGAGGAGTTTTTAAATTGAATCCAGCCTTGTATAAAATTTTGCAACAGCAATCGTGTCCTATAAAATCTCCATTATGTTCTAGAGGGAGG